>SNQJ01S0047963.1:8425-22847 GCA_010110895.2 Picea sitchensis
TAAGAACAAGATCACTGAGAAATACACATTCACAAGAGACACAGCAATTATCCTGGGAAACCCTCTAGGGGAAGAAAACCCAGCAAAACTTCCTTATCATAAATAGCTTAAACAATGTTCAAGAGATAACTCAAACCAATACAAAAAGTCCTCCCCAAGAGATGCGCCACTCTTCTTCTCCTCTCTCCAACTGGTAATTGCATCTTTCCTCATAAGATAATGAGCAAGTGAGTTGTGTGTTTGAAGTGAGGCGCTAGCCTCTTATTTATACAAGACTAGCACGTGTAAAAGGTCACAACTGGCAGGGCCGAACTCTCACTCTGGGTGGGTAAACCCACCTTTAATTAATTATGGGTCTTCCATAATAACTGATGGCGCTGACTTCTTATTCTTCCCTTTGTAATTGTCCGATGACCAATCCACAAAAGGGGATTTGGTCCTTATACAATTACTGACATGATTAATCCACAATGGGGATTAATCCAATAACAACAATAATAATAATGACATGATTAATCTGCAATGGGGATTTAATCCAATAATAATAAGAATTCTCTTCACAGTTACATTATTTCAACACAAAGATCAAGGAAGAAAAGGCAAAATGTGAACTGCGTGGAAGACAGAGTGACTGATAATGGGTTGAAGTGAGAAAAAGAGTAGAAAAGATGGAGCGAAGTAAGAGAAAGCAAGCTTTTGGATGAGGAGATCAAGGATGACGGATCAGAAAGGAAGATGGATCATGGAATACTCAGTAATCATAAAAATCCAACGTTCGATGCTTTGGAGCACCTCACGAGAAGGAAGGGAAGACAGGCTCGTGAAGCCCTGAAAATGAGGGTCAAGTTGACATAGGGTTTTAGACACCTAGGGTTTTTGTATCTAGGGTTTTGACACCTAGGTGTGGATCTAAGCATGTCGGTGAGTGATTGTAATGGATAAATAAATATTGAGAGGAGCAAGAAAAGGTTTGTTGTTAGTTGAGAGTTCATAGTTATTATTGAGTGATTTTTGTTGTGTGAGAGAGAAGTGTTGAGTGCGAGAGCATTCTGGTATTGTAAGATCTACAACTGGATGTGAATATTGACCTTACAGTTGGGTGCTCAGGGAAGGAGAGAAGAGAGAAGAGAGAAGTTCTAATAGCTAAGAGAGTAGATAAGAACTGTATACTTTCATCTTAATATCTTATAAAGAAGATTTATGTGGACGTAGCCCAAGGTGGGGGTGAACCACATATATCTTGTCTTATGTGTGATTGATTTTGTGTTATTTGTCATTTGATATGTTTCTATTGTGATATTGTGTTAGATTTGAAATATAACTTGCGTAGTATGTTTAAGAAAGATAAAGAATAACTAGGTGGTTGTGTGTTGTTGTTGTGAATCCACTATGCATTTCCTTTGGTTTTAGACACTTGTGTCCTACAACCCGCTATAGCTACTTCAGCTGAGACTGCATCTACTTCGCAGGTGTTGCTAAAAAGGCAAGTAGTTAGGGCTTGTTGGTGTGTTGTTAGAGATAAACCCTGGGTCTACCCCTATGCCAACAAATGGTTCCGTTGCTGGGAACGAAATCTTCTTGAGGGAATGTCAAGGTGGTTTCCATCAAAGACAAAGATTCAAAAGTGGATAGAACATCAAGAAAAGGAATTTGTTGAAGCTCAAAAAAATAACCCTAATATTAGTATAGAGGATTGGTTGGGAAGATATATCTTTACTGATATACATGACATTTTCTTTGGAGGAATCCATCAGGAGCTATACGAGTGGCTAGCCAGGTTAGCAGACACCCAGTTTGAGATCAGATCTACATCTCCTATGGTTTGGGCACCGAAATTGATAAAGAAGGTCAAGAGAGATGATAACGTCATGTTAAGAGAAGTATATCACTGGTTTAATAGTACCATTGGAGGGTATATTATTGAGTTTATTGTTGAAAGAGTAGAGTTATATAGACAACCCGAGAGGTATTTCTTTAAGGGACCCAGAGGAAAAATTTTACACTTTTTGAAGTTGAAGATCAAGATGATATTGTATGAGAAGAATATCTTGAGGATACAATAGTTGGTTTTATTGGAAAAGGCTAATGTTCAAGAAATCGAACAACAACAACGACATAGATTTTGTACATACACACAGTGGGAGAGAGTTTAGAGAAGTTCCTCTTACAAACCTATTTAAGAATAACTACAGGGACGAGGGTTTCTATAGTGGAGAAGAGGCAGATCAGATAGATGAAGAGAATTCAAATCTCGCCAGGATAGAGGAACCTTGCCGAGAAGAGCCAGAAAATTCAAGAACTGCATCGACTGCTGAAGTAAGTATTATTAATCCTCTTGTTGTTTCAATACCATTAAGCAATCAGAGTAATCAGAGTCACTAGAGCACTCAGAGCACTGTCACTAGCAGTCCACCACATACTCAGTCAGGAAACATATGAAGATCTATGGCAGATGAGATGAGGTTACCCCCCTTTAGGGGAGATGGATCTGAAGATATTGATTGACACTAGTTTCTATGTAAAGCTATGTGGAGTATTAAGAATATCACTGATGAAGCTGTCAAACGAGCTTAGTTCAACACTACCCTAAGAGACCGCGCACTAAGATGGTACATGGAAATCATTCAAGGAGCTGCATCTAAACCGTTGAATTCCATTAAGATTGTGTTAATTGCAGAATTCAAGAAAACTAAGTTAGAGTCACAATGCATTACAAAGATAAAAGAAATCAAGTAGAGAACAACTGAAACTATGTGGGAGTTTGATCAGATATTTAAGACCTTGACAGGGCATTTGATTTTTCAGATCCGAGATGAGGAGAAAAACGAATGGTTCATTGTTTCCCTCTTACCACACATTAGAGTTCCTTTGATGCGATAGAAGATTGCTTCGCAGGATGAGGTGCCGTAGATCGCCATGAAGTTAGAATAATACCCTATGGGAGAATCCATCTCAGGTATGAGTCAAATCTTGATTTAGTTGACTAGCTTATCTCTACAAGTCGAAGATATGAATAAAGACAAGGGAAAATATAAAATAGAATGCATCTGGTGTATCAAATGAAAATCAGAAGGCCATGAAAAGGATCATTGTCCCCTATTTCATTAATGCTTGGCCTCTGGAGCTCCAAGCCCTTTGAAGCAAGATACCCTACCCTAGTGTGAGGTATGCAGAAAACGACATCGCCCTGACGAATGCTACTATTTGCAAAAATATGTCTAGAAACCCACGAATCTATATTGCACGTTTTGTAAGAGGTAGGACATGATGACATGGATTGTAGGTATTATGACCTCATGCATGAAAGGTCGAGGGATATATAAAAAATTCAAGGAAAATTACAACAACAAGTAAGAACTGCACAGCATAACTCCCCAGGAAGAGGAAACTTCAACCCTCATGGTGGATTCTGAGGAAGAGGAAGAGGACGAGGTATGGTTGGAGGTCAAGGTTAGATCATCTGTTATAACTGTGCACATCCATGACACTTTGCAAGGGACTTTCAGAACCCTTATAACACTTACAACTATTGTAACTCATTTGAGCATGTTATCAAGGAATGTACATCATTGTTGGCTAAAATTCAGGAGAGACGAGGAGGAAATGAGAAAATAAAACTAATCAAAGAAGAACCTCACGAAGAATATACCAGATTCATTTTTATCACTAGAGGAGGACCTGTTACATGAGAAGACAAAATGACCCAAGGAAAGACTATAGAAGAATCATGAGTCAGGAAAGATGCAAAGAAGACAAAAGTGTTTGATGCGAAGAAAGAAAAACAAATATTTGAGGAGGCAAGAAAAGAATTTGGAAGAGATCAGGATTATTCATCAAGGGTTCAACCATAAGTAAGAGAATGTGGAATGCCTCTGGAATTTTATCAGTCAACTTCACCCGGAGATGGAAAAGAGGTGAGTAAACTTGTCAATTTCTTGTATAAGTTTATAGAGTTGATTAAAGATGAAAAAAAACATACAAGAACTACAAAATTTGGTCAGACTGTATGAGATAGGAAGGTTAGACCCGTTACTGAATAAAGAAGTACATCAACTATCCAAGAAGAGAAGGAAAAATAAAGAACTACACCTTAATGCTCAAATTGGAGAGTATGATATAGATTATGTAGTCCTCGACTTAGGGTCAGAAGTCAATGTCATGACGAAGAAAACCTGGGCACTGATGGGAAAACCTAAGTTGATATATTCCCCTATCAGGCTTAGGATGGCTAATCAACAAGCTGTAAGCCCCTTTGGAAGACTGGAACATGTCCCTGCGGACCTCAACGAAGTAAGGATGTTTGCAGACTTTGAGGCGATTGATATAGTTGATGATAGTTGTCCTTACCCTACATTGTTAGGAATTGATTAGGCCTCCAATAATTCCATTGTGGTTGATTTAAAGAAAAGAAGAATGAAGTTTGAAGGAGACAATCTTATGGTCATTGCACCTTTGGATCCCGATGAAGTTATTCGATACACAGAACCCATCAGTGAAGAATACTGCACATATGAACTAGAAAACATATACAAATTAACAGCCAGATAGAAAGATTACATTAATCCTACAACAGATGATAATTTGAGTTGGAAAAGTGACAAAGCATGTTCATTAGATTCATAAGAAGCACTGGAGAACTGGAAGAACCAAATGTATCAAGTATCTACAAGGATATGTGTTATATTGACCATAGAAGTTCGATGGATCGACATAATTGTAGTAACTTTCCCACCTTTGATGGTCTGAATCACTTAGAAGCATTCTTATTGAACTTTGAAGAAATTGTACCAACACAAAAAATATTATTGGCAATGGATGAGGCCCTGAAAGCAAATCCAGCAAGATGGTGGGGGACACACAAAAAAAGCATTACAGATAGGGTACAATGTTGCACCTTGATGACAGCGCGATTTTCAAAGCAAGTAGAAGGCTGTGAAGTTAGGTACACATGTCGAAGCTATCCTAAGGACCATGTGAAAAGTTGCAAGGAAGCCTCGAGGAACATTCCTCAAGAGCAGTGGGTACACAAATTCATGAACACATTGAACACAAATCCCATCAACTGGTATCTTCAAGCAGAACTACGCCTCATCATTGCAGATTGGGAAGGTATGACCCAGAACTTTGTAACTACCTTTTTGTTTGAAATCCAATATCCTACAGTGGATCAAACATTACAGGTTGTAAGACATAAATTATTTGAGGAGGCACCTATCCTCCCTTGGGAGCAAGAAGAGGATGAATGGACTATGCCTCTTTAGAAATTGCAAGACTGTTACAATATCAATGCTGATGAATACGGTGATCCTAGGAAGGTGAACAACGTGGAAATAGAAGGCCAAAGAGATGTACAAGGACCAGGATTCGGACTAGATTTTATTGGACAACCAATTAAAATAGAAAAATTCAACATTGGAACAGAGAAGACACCAAAACTTGCAAATGTTGGATATTATTAGGATGCTTCCACTATTGACAAGATCACAAAATTACTGCATGAATATCAAGACTTGTTTCCAACCAAATTCATTGATATGAAGGGAATTAAAGGGACCATGGGAGAGATGAGGATCCCTTTGAAACTAGATGCAAGGCCAGTCAAATAGAGACCCTACATATTGATCCCTAAATATAAGGACAAAGTGAGGATTTAGCTTGACAGAATGTTAGAAGCAGGAATAATAGAACCTGTTGAAGAGTCAGAGTGGATTAGCCCTATGGTAGTACAATACAAAAAGACATGAGAAATCAGGATCTATGTAGATCTTAGGAAGCTGAACGATGCCTATTTACATGATCCATTCCCTACACCATTCATTGACGAAGTGTTAGACAATGTAGGAGAACAGGAGGTATATTCATTTACAGATGGATTCTCAAGATACCATCAAATCCAGATTTCCAAGGAAGATCGCCACAAGACCACATTTGCAATAGAATGGGGATCCTACCAGTATACAGTGATGCCATTTAGATTGAAGAATGCACCAACCATCTTTTCTAGGGTAGTGGTCAAAGTGTTGAAGGAGTTTTCACATAAATTCCTGGAAGCATATTTTGATGATTGGACTGTTTTTAGCTTATTACAAAACCATATTGAATGTTTAAGACTAATGTTGGATAAGTGCAGGCAGTGTTAGATTTCCTTGAACCTGAAGAAGTGCATCTTCTTTTCACCCTTCAGAGTGTTGCTAGGGCATATTGTGTGTCAATAGGGATTGCTGGTAGAACCATCCAATATTGCCATTATAGTCGATCTACCCCCTCCTACTTAAGTCAAACAGTTTCGTACTACGCTGGGACACACTAGATACTACAGGAAGTTCATTAAAGGCTATGCACATATCACAACACCCATGGAGAAGATTTTAAATAAAGACTGTCAATTTCATTGGATAGAAGAATGCCAATAGAGCTTCAACACCTTGAAACAGAAAATGGTTACTGTGCCCATTCTGGTTTTCCCAGATTGCAGTAAGGAATTTCACGTGCATGTCGATGCATCTTCTATTGCATTAGGAGCATTGTTAGCAAAACTGTGAGTTGGATACCTTGACCACCTGTTAGCCTTTGCTAGAAGGAATCTATCAGTAGCTGAGATTAATTACACCACCAATGAGAGAGAAGGATTAGCCATGGTGTATGCGCTGCAAAATTTTCACCACTACTTGTTGGGAGCACACTTTAAAATGTTTAATGATCATTCTACATTGAAATACCTAGTGAGCAAGCCCATGTTGGGGGGAATAATATGCAGATGGCTTCTTATATTTTAGGAATATGATTTAGAGATTATGGTTAAGCCAGGAAGAATGAACAAAGGTCTTGACCACTTGTCGAGGTTGGAACATGGAGAAGAGACTACTAGTTTGGAGGATACACTATTGGATGCACAGTTGTTGGCCATCAGGAAGGTTGATGATCACTTCACAGAGATAGTCCAGTTTCTGTCAATAGGAATGATACCTAGTGACTATACAATTATTCATAAGAAACATTTGGTAGTGTGCACTGCAGATTTTTCACTTATAGCTGGATAGCTATACAAGATGGGACCTGATGAGATATTGAAAAGGTGTTTTATGGAAGAAGAGAGACCATTGATCCTCACATAAGAACATGAAGGCATCGCAGGAGGACACTACATAGGGAAAGCAATAACGTAGAGGATTCTTAGGGCTGGCCTTTGGTGGACTACTCTACACAAAGATGCTAAGGAATACTATAAGGCCTGTGATGTATTTCAAAGAGTTGGGAAACCATCCAGAAGATATGAAATGTCTTTAGTACCCCAATTGAACTTACAAGAATTTGAGAAATGGGCCATTGAATTTGCGGGACCTATCAACCCATGCAGAAAATGCACAGGAGCTAGATACATAATCAGTGCGACAGAGTTTTTGACTAGATGGGCAGAAGCAAGAGAAGTTAAGGACTGTAGTGCAACTACATCTAGGTGCTCCATATTTGATGATATCATAACCAAGTTTGTATTCCAAAATATCCTCATGAGTGATAAAGGAAGACATTTTATTAACAATATTATTGAAGCCTTAACTCAGAAATTTGAAGTTCACAATCATAAGAGAACGCCCTCTCACCCACGAGAAAATGGGATAGTTGAATCATTTAATAAGATCTTGGAGACAACACTGACAAAGATATGTAGTGTGAATAGGGATGACTAGGATTTGAGAGTACCAACAGAATTATGGGCCTATAGAAGCACTTGCAAGAAACTGACCATGCAGACCCCCTTTAAATTGGTCTATTGTCTAGAAGCAGTTGTACCCATGGAATATTTGGTCCCTAGTCTGGGAATTGCATCCTTTACAGATATGGATGAAACTGGCACTATGCAAAAGAGGCTTGCATAGTTGGTGAAGCTGGAAGAAGGCAGATTTACTGCAGGATTTTACCAACAGGTTCACAAAGAAAGAGAAAAGTCCTACCATGATAGGGACATCAAGAAGAAAGCCTTCATGTAAGGAGATCTGGTATTGGTATATGACAGTAAGTTCATGAAGCATCCAGGGAAGTTTAGGATGCATTGGTTGGGGGCATGTGAGGTTTCCTATGTTACATAAGGAGGAGTTGCACAGTTGAAGACATTGACTGGAGAATGGAAGGAAGGTTTGATGAACGAAAGCCAGTTGAAATTGTATTATGACAACTAGTTGCCTCACATCTTTTAGTAAAAGCATAAGGAAAAGGGTCCAGGTAATAGGTGCAATTGAAACTGGGTACTAGACATAGGAAAGACAGTCTGCACACATAATGGAAGGACGAAGCAAAAATCACATCCTACCCTGCATAGTCTGAAGTCAAAGTAAAACAAAAATTTCATACTTGAAGTGCCTCAGGACGAGTCATAGGTGAGTGTCAGGGGCTTGTTTTCCCTTGGTTATGGAAGCAAGCAAAGATCAAGGAAGAAAATGAAAAATGCAAACTGTACAGAAGAAACAATGACTGATAATGGGTCGAAGTGAGAAAAAGAGTAGAAAAGACGGAGTGAAGTAAGAGAAAGCAAGTCGTTGGACGAGGAGATCGAGGATGATAGATCAGAAAGGAAGATGGATCATGGACAAATCAACAAGCGGAAAAAACCATCATCCAATGCTTTGGAGCACCTCGTGATAAGGAAGGGAAGAAAGGTTGGTGAACCCTGAAAATGCAGGTCAAGTTGACCTAGGGTTCTAGACACCTAGGGTTTTTGTATATAGGGTTTTGACACTTAGGTATCGACCTAAGGATGTCGGTGAGTGATTGTAATGTATAAATAAAGATCGATAGGAGTAAGAAAAGGTTTGTTTTTGGTTGAGATTTCATAGTTATTATTGAGTGATTGTTATTGTGTGAGAGAGAAGTGTTGAGTGCGAGAGCCTTCTGTTTTTGTAAGATATTCAACTGGGTGTGAAGATCGACCCTGCAGCTGGGTGAGCAGGGAAGGAGAGAAGAGAGAAGAGAGAATATCTGCTAACTAAGAGAATAGATAAGAACTGTATGATTTCATCTTAATATCTTATAAATCAAAGTTTTGTGGGCGTGGCCCAAGGTGGGGGTGAACCACGTATATCTTGTGTTATGTGTGATTGATGTTGTATTCTTTGTCATTTGATATGATACTATTGCGATATTGTGTTAGATTTGAATTATAACTTGCGCAGTAGGTTTAAGGAAGATAAACAATAAATGGGTGGATTTGTTTTGTTGTTGTGAATCCACTCTACATTTCCTCTAGTTGTAGACACTTGTGTCCTGTAACCCCTTATAGCTACTTTGGGTGAGATTGCATCATCTTCGCAGGTGTCACTGAAAGGGCCAGTAGTTAGGGCTTGTTTGTGTGTTGTTAGAGATGAACCCCGGGTCTGCCCCTATGTCAACACATGTGTTTGAGGTCAACCATTGTTTTTATAAACAAAACCTTTGAAAGTACAAAAGTCCAAATAATGAAAACAGAAAACAAAATAAGACGTATTTCATAATCGATTAGGCTGAAAATCAAATTGGAGATATGCACACAAAACATAAAAATAATTTTTTTTTAATGGAAGTATTGTTTTAGGGCTTGGCCATTTACTGGGAGGGCACCAGGTTCCCTACTGAGATTATGTAACTGATAAGTGCCTGCCCCAATATTCTCAGCTATCTGGAAAGGTTGGAGCCATATATCCTGAAACTTAGAGTGTTTTCCTTTATGATCATTTTCCCTGTCCCATTCAAGACTCAGTCTCCTACTTCAAAATGATTCTCTTTAGCCTTATGTTTGTCAAACCATCTTTTAACTATATTTTAGTGGGCTATGAATTTTGATTTATCCTTCTCCCTTTATTCTTCGAACATGATCTAGGTGTCGATTCTATGTTGTAAAGTTGATGAGGGATGTTCCCCAGACTCCTGCACAAGTCGAAGGGATGGGAGATATAGTACATTTGGGAGAATGTCTTCCTGTCCGTATACCAGAAAGTATGGGGAATTCCCTATAGATTCCTTGGGTGTAACTCTATCTGCCCATAGGGAATTACAGAGAATATTTTGCTAATTCATTTGGTTATCTACAACTGCTTTCTTCAAGATCCTCACTAGGTTCTTATTAGTTGATTTTTCCACTCCGTTTCCCTATGGATAATAATTTTCCGAGTATCTAATTATGATTCCTTTGTCTAGGGAAAAATATGTTAACAAAGTGAAAGAGAAGCATGCTGCATTATCAAAAACAAGGACAGAGGGGTGCTGGAACAAGGTAAAACCTAGGGTTCATCTCAAGAACACACCAACAAGCCCTAACTACTACCCCTTTCAGAAACACCTGCGAGGCAGATGCAGTCTCACCCGAAGTAGCTATGGGGGAGTTGCAGGATAGAGATGTCTACAACCAAGGGAATACCAAGTGGATCCAATGCAAGAATAACACAACACCTATATATCAAGTCCCAGCTTAGATCTACTCCACACAACTATTTATCCGATCTAACACAGTAATACAATAGAAGCATAACAAATGACAAAAAACTCAGCATCAATAACACACAACAAATGATATACGTGGTTCACCCCTTCTCTAGGGCTATGTCCACAGAATTGTTCTTTATAATATATTAAGATGAATAATACAATTATTTTATGTGCTCTTAGCTAGCAGATATTCTCTTCTTGTCTCTCTTCCTCTCCCCTCCCTGCACATCCAACTGCAGGGTTTATCTTCACACCCAGCTGAAGATCTTACAATACCAGAAGGTTCTTGCACTTAGAACTTACCTCTCACACAAAAATAATCACTCATGTCATTAATAAAACTAGAACAAACCCTCTTCCCTCATCTAGGTTCTTATTTATACATTACCATAGCTCACCGACATCCTTAGGTCGAGGCCTAGGTGTCAAAACCCTAGATACAAAAACCCTAGGTGTCTAAAACCCTAGGTCAACTTGACCTGTGTTTTCAAGGATTCACTAGCCTATCTTTCCTTCCTTTCTGCGCAGTACTCCAAAGCATCTGACAATGGCTTTTTCTACTTGCTGAGTTGTCAATGATATTTCTTCCTTGCTGATATGTCATCCTCTATCTCCTCGTCCAATGGCTTTCTTTCTCTTACATCTCTCCATATTTTTTTCTCTTCTGCTCACTTCGACCCAGTAACAGTCACTATATCTTCCGCACAGTTCGTGTTCCTTCTTTTCTGCCTTAATTTTTGCTTACTTCCATACCCAAGGGATACCAGGCCCCCAACACTCACCTGTGACTCATCCCAAGGCACTTCATATCTGACACTTATTTTTTTCTTAGACTTCATACTGCACAGGGAAGCCTGTGCTTTCAACTCTATGCCTCCCATCCTTCCTTCCTTCCTTGTGCAGACTATATTTTTTGTGTCTGGTACCCAGTTTCAACTTCACCTGGTACCTGGGTCCTTTTCCTCATGCTTTTACTAAGAGATGTGAGGCAGCTGGTTGTCATAATACAATTTCAACCGGCTCCCATTCACCAAACCTTCCTTCCATTCTCCATTCAAAGTCTTTAACTGCGCAACTCCTCCTTCTGTAACATAGGCAACCTCATATGGCCCAATCTAATGCGTTCTGAACTTTCGTGGATGCTTCATGAACTTACTTTCATATACCAGAACCAAATTGCCTTGCTTAAATGCCTTCTTTTTGATGTGTCTATCATGGTAGGCCTTCTCTCTTTCCTTCTGTACCTATTGATGAAAACCTGCAATAAATCTATCTTCTTCTAGTTCGACCAATTGCACGAGCCTCTCTTGAACAATGCCATTATTATCCATATCTGTAAAGGTAGCGATTCTCAAGCTTGGGACCAAATATTCCATCGGGACAACTACTTCGAAGCCATAAACCAACTTAAAGGGAGCCTGCACGGTCAGCTTCTTCCAAGTGGTTCTGTAGGACCATAGTACTATTGGCACTCTTAAGTCCCAGTCATCCCTATTCACACTGCAAATATTTGTCAGCATTGTCTCTAAGATCTTATTGAATGCTTCAACTGTCCCATTCACTTGTGGATGGTAAGGTGTGCTCATTTGGTGATGAACTGCAAATTCCTTGGTCAAGGCTTCAACAGTCTTATTGATGAAATGTGTGCCTTGGTCACTCATAAGTATATTTGGGCATCCAAACCTGGTTATGATGTCCTCAAATATGAAGTGCATATCTATAGTTTCACTACATTCCTTAACTATTCTTTCTTTGGCACATCTGGTCCAGTACTCTGTCACAGTGATTATGTAACTTGCTCCTATGTGCTTCCCTAGTGGGTTTATAGGTCCCACAAAGTCAATGGACCATTTCTCAAATGCTTGTAGGGTTAGCTATGATGCTAAAGGCATTTCATCCTTTCTGGATGGTTTCCCAACTCTTTGGCATACATCACAGGCTCTGTAATAGTCCTTAGCATCTCTATGTAAGGTAGGTCACCAAAATCCATCTCTAAGAACTTTCTGCGTTGTTGTTTTCACTGTGTAGTGGCCTCGTGCGATGACTTCATGAGCTTCGGTGAGGATGAAAGGTCATCATGCCTCCATAATACACCTCCTTAATATCTCATCAGGTCCCTTCTTGTATAGATGTCCAACGATAAGTGAAACATCTACAACACGCACTACCAACTGCTTCTTTTGGGTGATTTTATATTCACTATGTGCCATTCCTGTGGATAGGAAATCGACTATCTCTGCGAAGTGATCATCAATATTTCTAATGGACAACAATTGTGCATCCAACAGTGTATCCTCCAAGTTAGTAGGTTCTTCTCCATGTTCCAACCTTGAAAAGTGGTCAGGACCTTTGTTCATTCTTCTTGGCTTAAAAACAATTTCAAAATCATATTCTTGAAACAGAAGGAGCCATCTGCATATTCTCCCCCCCAACATTGGCTTGTTGACTAGGTATTTCAGTGCGAAATGATTAGTAAACATTTTAAAGTGTCCTCCTAGAAAGTAGTGGCAGAACTTCTGTAGTGCATACACCATGGCTAACCCTTCTCTCTCAATAGTGTTATAATTGATCTCAGTTGTTGATAGCTTCCTTCTATCAAAGGCTAACGGGTGGTAGATGTCTCTTGTTCCAGGTTGTGCCAACATAGCTCTTAATGCAATAGAATATGCATCAACATGCACATGAAATTCCTTGCTCCAATCTGCGAAAACCAGGATAAGCTCAGTAACCATTTTTTGTTTCAGTGTGTCGAAGCTCTGTTGGCATTCATCTGTCCAATGAAACTGACAGTCTTTATTCAAAATCTTTTCCATGGGTGTTGTAATCTGGGCATAGCCTTTAATGAACTTCATGTAGTATCCAGTATGTCCCAACACAATGCGCAATTGTTTGACTGAAGTAGGAGGGGGCAGATCAACTATCATAGCAATCTTAGATGGATCTACCAACAATCCCTGCTTGCATACAATATGAACTAACAACACTTCAAAGGGTGAAAAGAAGATGCACTTATTTAGGTTTAAGGAAATCTAACACTACCTGTACTTGTCCAACATTAGCCTTAGACATTCAATATGATTTTTCAATAAACTAAAAACAGTCCAGTCATCAAAGTATGCTTCTAGAAATTTATGTAGAAATGGAGATCTTCCTTGGCAATCTAGATCTGATGGTATCCTGAAAATCCATCTATAAAAGACTATACCTCCTGGCCTCCCAAATTGTCTAATACTTTGTCTATGAATGGTGTAGGGAATGGTTCATGCAAACAGGCATCATTCAACTTTCAGAGATATACACATATCCTAATCTCTCATGTCTTCTTGTCTTCCACCACTGTTGGGATCTACAGATGTCTTAAAAACAACCTCTATGCATCAACCAAAGGTAGGCGCTGGCACAAGCATTTTACTTGTCGCCTACGTAGGCTCTTACCTTCCGTTTTCAATACCCAGCCTCCAGAGATGCAACACTTGTAAAGGAACAACAATCATAAAGGGAATGACAATTGTTCTATTCAAAGGAACAACACGACTTGCAAAAGGAACAACAATCATTACATTGGGCCGAACTAATGTTGAATTAATTGCATTGTATTATTTATCCAACTATCTAATTTGTCAACCCGGAGGTCGTAAACTAACAAAGCACACGCAAAGTATATGCAATACTGAACCAGGACTAATCTAATCTAATGTTTAAGATACAACTGGAATTAAATCATTAATCTAACACATGACTGAAATAGAATCATTAATCTAGTTGCGTAAATGAAATTACTCTAAGAATGGGAATTGCGTAAAGGAAATTAATCTAGAAATGGAGAACTACATGAAGGAAAAGCAGATACAACAAGTGAAGAGTTAAATAACACAACAACATATGTGAGCTCACTCTAATGAAGCAATCTTATATTAAAATAACCAAATCAATCTTCATAACATAATAATGAAAGCATGAAAACCAA
>SNQJ01S0047963.1:22857-70770 GCA_010110895.2 Picea sitchensis
CTCATATTCCTACACATTACAAAGATCACACATATTTGAGATATATATGAAAACATGTTGATTTTCTAACATTTAATCATAAATTCCTTTTAAATACTAAAATGAATAAAGTGGAGAACAATAAGGTGAAACCCAAGTATATTCATGGAAATGATATCATGAAAGGTTAATGGGGCGATGAAATGTGAAGAATGATGAAGGGAAAGGTGGATGAGAATAGGACATTTATGAGCCCCAACAACCACCATAGGGATAATTCATTCCGATTCTTTGATAGGTTCTATGATTCCTTCTTCCAACATTCTGTCAAGCTCGATATTCACTTTGTCCTTATACTTAGGGTTCAACCTGTAGGGTCTTTGTTTGACTGTCTTGGAATATGGTTTCAAATGGATCCTCATATCTCCCATAGGCCCTTTATTTCCCTTCATATCAATGAACTTGGTGGGAAACAAGTCCTGATATTCATGCAGTAGTTCTGTGATCTTGTCAATAGTGGCACCATCCCAATAGTCTCCAACATTTGCAAGATTTGGTGTTTTCTCTATTCCAATATTGACTTTCTTGATCTTGATCGGCTTTCCAATGAAATGTATCTCAACTCATGGTCCTTCTATGTCTCTTTGGCCTTTTGTTTTGGTGATTTTCACCTTCCTAGGATCATTGTCTTCATCAGCATTGATGTTGTAATAGTCTTGCAATTTCTGGAGAGGCGCAGTCCATTTGTCCTCATCTTGTTCCAAAGGGAGGCTAGATGCCTCCTCAAATAATTTGTCTTACAATCTATAATTATTGATCTACTGAAGGATATTGACTTCAAATAAGAAGGTAGTTATAAAGTTCTGAGTCATACCTTCCCAATCTGCAGTGATTAGGCAAAATTATGCTTGAATATACCAGTTGATAGGGGTTGTTTCCAGCATGTTAATGAATTTTTTCACCCACTTCTCTTGAGGAATGTTGTTACAGGCTTCATCGCAACTTCGCACATGGTCCTTCGGGTAGCTTTGACCTGTGTATCTAACTTCGTAGCCTTCTACTTGCACTGAGAATCGTGTTGTCATCAAAGTATGACATTGTACCCAGTCTGTAATGTTGTTTTTGTGTGTCCCCCACCATCTTGTTGGGGTTTCTTTCAAGGCCTCATTCATTGCAAACAATCTTTGTTGGGTTTGTACAATTTCTTCAAAGTCTAACAAGAATTCTTCTAAATGATTTAGACCATCAAAGGTGGGTAATTTACTTACTGTTGTGTTGATCCAATGAACTTCTCTGGTTAATTTAGCACATCTCCTTGTAGATAATTCATACATTTTGTTCTACCAGTTCTCCAGTGCTTCATCTGAATCTAATGAACATGTGATGTCACTTCGCCAGCTTAGGTTCCCATCCACCGTAGTATTAATGTAATCCTATTGTCTATATGTTAGTTTGTATATGTTTTCTAGTTCATGTGCGTGGTCTTATTCTATGATGGGTTCTATGTATCGTTGACCTTCATCAGGATCTAAATTTTAAATGACCCTAAGCCCATCTCTTTGAAACGCCATTTTTCTTTTCTTTAAATCAACCATAGTGGAATTATTGAAAGCACAATCAATTCCTAATAGTGCAGGGTAAGGACAACTATCATCAACTATTTCAATCACCTCGAAGTATGAAAACATCCTTACTCCATCGATGTCCACAGGGACATGCTCCATTCTCCCAAAGGGACTTACAGCTTGGTGATTGGCCATCCTAATCCTGATAGGGGAATAGATCAACTTAGGTTTTCCCATCAGTGCCCAGGTCTGCTTCATCATGACATTGACCACCAACCCCAAGTCGAGGACCACATAATCTATATCGTATTCTCCAATTTGAGCATTCAGGCATAGTTCCTTATTTGTCCTTCTCCTTTTATAGATTTGGTGTACTACTCTCTTCAGTAAGGGGTTTATCTTTCCTATATCATACTATTTGATTAAATTTTGTAGCTCTTGTACAATGCTTTCATCCTAAATCAACTTAATACAAGTGTATAAAAATTTCATGATCTTGCTTACCTCTTTTCCTTCTTTTGGCGAAGAATATTGATTGAATGCTAGGGGAATTCCATATTCTCTTACTTTTGGTTGTGTCTTTGATGAAGACCCTTGGTATCTCCCGAATTATTTTCTATCCTCCTCGAAGATTTTTTTTTCTTTTTTTGCATCAAAAGCTTGTGTCTTCTCTACAGCTTTCTTGGCTCCTGATTATTTTGTAGATTTTCCTTGGGTCACTCTATATTCTCCTATAAAAACACCTCCCCCAGTGGTAATAATGACTCTAGGGTCCTCTCCGCGAGGTTCAGCGTATATCAATTGTACTTGCAGGTTCTGTTGAGGTCCTCATTTCTCCCAAAGTTTGGTTAGTAGTATAGGACAATCTTCGATAACATGTTCAACTGAACTACATTAGATGCAAGTAGTACAAGGGTTCTAACAGTCCTTTGCTAAGTGTCCTGGTTGAGCGCAGTTGTAACAAATGATATGTCCTCGACCTCGATCTGTACCTCCTCCTTGTCCTCTTCATATGAATCCACTGCGAGGGTTGAAGTTTCCTCTTCCTGGAGAATTATATTGTGTAGTGTTCCCTTCTTGCTATACTTTGCCTTGAATTTTGTATATATCCCTTGACCTTTCGTGCATGAGGTCATAAGCCCTACAGTCCCTATAATAATACCCCATGGATTTACAGAACATGCAATACAAATTTGTGGGTGTCTAAACATATTTTTGTATGTAATAACACTCACTAGGGTGATGTCTATTTCTACATACCTCACACCAGGGTAGGATGACTTGATTCAAAGGGATTGGATCTCTAGAGGCCAAGTATTCATGAAATAGGGGACAATGTTCCTTGTCATGGCATTCTGATTTTCATCTGGTACACCATATGTCTTCTCTTTTGTCTTTCCCCTTGTCTTTCTTCATATATTTGACCCGTAGAGACAAACCAGTTAGCTGACTCAAGATTCCACTCATACCTAAGATGGATTATCCCATAGGGGATGATTCTAGTTTCATGGTGATCTCCAACGCATTAGACTATGAAGCAGAGGAACTATGATTTGTGGTAAGAGAGCAGCAATGAACCATTCCTTGTTCTGCTCATCTGAGATTTGAACACTGAAATGGCATGTCAAGCTCTTAAATCTCTGATCAAACTCCCAGACAGGTTCAACTATTCTCTATTTGATTTCTTTTAGTTTTGTAATGCACTACGACTCTGACTTAGGTTTCTTGAATTCAGAAATTAGCGCAATCTCAATGGAATTCAATGGTTTAGGTGCAACTCCTTGGATAAATTTCATATACTAGCCTAGTGCGCGATCTCTTAGGGTAGTACTAAACTGAGCTCGTTTGACAGCTTCATCAATGATATTCTTAATACTCCATATGGCTTCACAAAGAAAATAGTGTTGATTGGGGTCTTCAGATCCATCTCCTCTAAAGGTGGGTAACCTCATGTCATCTTCCATAGATCTCCCTAGGTTTCCTGACTGAGTATGTGATGGGATGCTAGTGACAGTTCTCTCAACACTCTAGTGACTCTGATTACTCTAATTTTTTAATGTTGCTGAATCAATAGGAGGAATAATAGTACTTACTTCAACAGTCGACGCAGTTTCTTAAGTTTTTGTCTCTTCCCAGCGAGGTTCTTCAACTTTCCCTTCTTCTGCCCTAGTGAATTCTGAATGCTCTTCTTCCATAAGATCTGCCTCTTCTCCGCTGTATAATCCCTTGTCCCTGTAGCTCTGCTTAAACAGGTTTGCAAGAGGAAATTCTTTGAACGCTCTCCCACTACGCGTATGTCCGGATTTTGTGTCGTTGTTGCTGTCCGAGTTCTTGAGCATTAGACTTTTCCAATCCGTCCAACTACTATATCTTCAAGATGTTCTTCTCATGCAATAACATCTTGATCTTAAACTTTAGGAAGTGTAAAATTTTTCCTCTCAGTCCCTTAAAGAAATACATCTTGGCTTGGCTATATGACTCTACTCTGTTAATAACAAACTCGGTGATGTACCCTCCAATGGTGCTATCAAATCAGTGATATACTACTTGTGACACGACGATATCTACTCTCTTGACCTTCTTTATTAGTGCCGATGTAAAAACTATAAGAGGTCTAGATTTGATCTCAAATTGGGTATTTGCTAGCCTAGCTAGCCACTTGTATAGCTCCTGATGGATTCCTCCAAAGCAAATCTCTTGTATATCAGTAAAGATATATCTGCCTAACCAATCCTCTGTACTAATATTAGGGTTCTTGTTCTAGGCTTCAATGAAGTCCTTTTCTTGATCCTGTATCCACTTTTGAATCTATGTCTTTGATGGAAACCACCTTGACATTCCCTCAAGAAGATTCCTGTCTCAGCAACAGAACCATTTTTTGGCACAAGGGAAGACGTAGGGTTGAACTCATGAGCACACCAACAAGCCTTAACTACTGGCCCTTTCGAAAACACCTGCGAGGCAGATGCAGTCTCACCCGAAGTAGGTATAGGGGGGTTGCAGGACAGAGATGTCTACAACCAAGGGAATACCAAGTGGATCCAATGCAAGAACAACACAACACCTATATATCAAGTCCCAGCTTAGATCTACTCCACACAACTATTTATCATATCTAACACAATAATACAATAACAGCATAACAAATTACAAAGAACTCAACATCAATCACACACAACACATGATATACGTGGTTCACCCCCTCTTTAGGGATACATCCACAGAACTGTGCTTTATAATATATTAATATGAAATATACACTTCTTGTCTGCACTCTTAGGTAGATCTTCTCTTCTTCTCTCTCTTCCTCTCCCCTCCTTGTGCACCTAGCCGCAGGGTTGATTTTCTCACCCAGCTGAATATATTACAATACCAGAAGGTTCTTGCACTTAGCACTTCCCTCTCACACAAAAATAATCACTCATGCCATTAATAAAACTAGAACTAACCCTCTTCCCTCATCTAGGTTCTTATTTATACATTACAATAGCTCACCGACAACCTTAGGTCGAGGCCTAGGTGTCAAAACCCTAGATACCAAAACCCTAGGTGTCTAAAACCTTAGGTCAACTTGACCTGCATTTTCAGGGCTTCGCTAGCCTGTCTTTCCTTCCTTTCCACGCAGTGCTCCAAAGCATCCGACGGTGGATTTTTCTGCTTGTTGAGTTTTCCACGATCTATCTTCCTTGTTGATATGGCATCCTTGATCTCCTCATCCAATGACTTTCTTTCTCTAACTTCAATTCATCTTTTCTTCTCTTCTTCTCACTTCGAACCAGTAACAGTCACTGTATCTTCCACACAGTTCACATTCCTTCTTTTCTCCCTTAATCTTCACTTACTTCCATACCCAAGGGCCAACAAGGGGACATTGAACCTCGTGATTAGATGTTTTTCTATGAATTGGATCACTACATTCTCGTTTACATGAGTCATAGGGATGACCTCTACCCATTTCATGAAGTAATCAGTGGTGGTAAGTATGTACTTGTGTTGTCTTGAGGATCTTGGTGTAATTTTTCCTATGATATCTAACCCCCATTGCTCAAAATGCCTAGAAACGGTCACTGGTTAGAGTGGTATCATTTCCTTCTTTTCTATCCTAGTGCTTATTTGACAAACTTTATAGTTTCTAGCATATGTGTGAACATATTTGACCAAAGTGTTCCAGCAATAACCAGCTCTCAGTATCTTATGAGCAATAGTGTCTCCTACGAAATGTCCACCTCGGGACCATCATGGAGTTCCTTCAAAACTTTATCTACATCTCCTCATTTGAGGGATCTCAAAAGCACCCCATCATAATTAATCTGGAAAAGTACCGAATTTATGAGGTGATATTGTGTGGATTTTAACATGAGGGTCTCCTTTCCTTGGGATTCAGGTCTTCTGGGAAAGTCCCATGGTGTAGGAGATAAGTCAATTTCTCATACCAAGAATCTTGTCCTAGGGAAATATATGAATCTTCCCCACACCATAATGCCATTTCATTTTCCCATCTGGGATCTTCATTTACTTTCTCTTGAGCTTCAACTACCAGTTTTCATAATCCTTGTCCTTTAACTAGCTTGGTAGGTTTTATGTCTAGGTCAAATTCCTGAACTACTTCCATCCAATTTCCTCTTCTTTCCCCCATCTCCTATTGAGTAAATAGGGATCAGACTGTAGGGTGAGGTACAATTAATTTGGTATGATTCTTGAGGATGTAAGATCTGAAATGTTTTACTGCTTTATAAACTTCATAAGTCTATTTATCTATGGTAGGATAATTCAATTCCACTCCTTGGAGGTTAGTGCTCATGAATGACATTGTAGCCTTGTTGTTTTCATCGTCCTTCTGAGTTAAAACCATCGCTAACGATTGATCAAAGGTGAAATTATAGAGGAAAAATTGTTTGTTGAAATCGAGACTCCGCAATACCGGGGCTTGGGATATAGCAGTCTTAATATCACTAAAGGATTTATTTCGTTCATCATCCCACTTAAGTTTGACATCTTTACGAATCATGTTTTGTAACGGTTTGATATTTTCCACAAAATTGTGAGTGAATTTTCTCACAAAATTGATTTTCCCAAAAGATGACTGCATGGATTTCCTGTTGCGAGGTAATGCAAGTTGAGATATAGCCTTGATCCTTTTTGGGTCTATGCGAATTCTTGCTTGAGATATAACATGGCCTAATAGCTTACCTTCCTCGACACCGAAAATAGTTTTCTTAGGTTTTAAGGATATACCTTATTTCCTACACCTTTCGAAAATCTGGGTTAAGTGTTGGATGTGATATTCTCTATTCTTTGAGTATACATTCACTTTATTCGATTAAACTATGACAAAATTGTTGATTAATCTCCAAAAAGCTACATCCATATCCATCTGGAAAGTCGCTCCTACATTAATTTATCCAAAGAGCATGGGTTTGTAAGCGAAAGTTCCCCACTTGGTTTAGAAGGTATTTTTTAAGAGGTCTTCCTCTAAAACCAGAACTTGGTTCTAACCTGAGAAACCATCTATTGTAACAATATTGGCTTTTGGTAACTTAGGAGAGAAAACATTTATAGTGTTTAACTACCGAAAGTGTAGATATGAGAAAACAACCATCTGTCTGTCACGCGCATCACTGAATGTTCTCTACTTGTCATCTTCAGTCAAATAACACCACAATCAGCCCCAAATTCCACAGCAGTATAATAGTCACAAGCCAACTCACAAACAATCCAAAGACAAGGTTCACCTGAGAATGAAAGAAATGTACCATATGTTCAAGCGTTGAGTCACAAGGAGAATGAATGGAAGCATTGGCAGTGAAACAACCGCATACACCGAGCATTAAGACACATGGAGAAAAATATCATGAGTCCATGTTTTTTTCCATCGGGAATTTGGCCAACGTAGATATTTTAATAACTACAGCCCCGATCCCTGAATTCACTAAAGTATTAAAGGATAAGTTGGGTCAAATAAAGATCAAGAAAGATTAACATTAATAAATTTCATCGCAGTTTCGCGATTCAGGATTTCTCGCATCAAGTATTATCGAAGTCCCGACACTTAAATCCACGAAAGGTTAAATATTAATTTCTAATCGTGATTAATTAAGATATTAAAACAAATTATTATCGTCTAATTAATCCCATCGTGATTTCGCGATTCAGGATTTCTTGCATGTCATAACTCTTGAGGACATGATACCCAAAACCCGAAGGCCCAAAGGAGTGCAATGTAAAATCTGAATTATGTTTCAGGGATTTGGCCATCAGGGATTTGGTCAACGTGGATATTTTAATAACCACTGCTTCATTTCCCCGAATGTCGAAAACCCAAAATCAGGACTCCAGTCATATGCAAAAAACTACCTTGGGAAACAACAATTTTTCTCAGCCTTGGAGACGCCATTTTCCACATTCGAATAGTCGATAGACATATAAAACTCCTAAGATTTCTAGTGGTGTCTTTATAATTGCATTTGGAGCTTGGGAAGGAAGTCAAAAGTCCCCAAAAAGATGAGGTTCGTTTTCAGAAATGTGGCGTTTTTTACTGTGCTAAATCATCATTTTCAAATGATGATTCTGAGCGGCTGGAGTATAATTTTGAGAAATGGTTGGCGGATTTTGTGCATAAAAGATCAAATATCATTAGCCTCTCAGTTTTCCTACAGGTGTCACATATTGGGAGAATCAAATCCATCTCCGAGCCCTAATTTTTGGATTTCATATTATCCTGTTTTGACACATGTCTGTTAAATGAAGATTTGGGGCAAATGAAAACGGATCTCAGGGAAATGAGAGAGGTTTTTTCTCAAAATAAATAGATGCACAAAATAATCTTTCAGTTTATACACAACTATTTCTATTCAAGAGATACAGATCCATAACCGCAGCCCCAATTTTCAACAGTTTGGCCCATTTTCTATGGTGGAAAGTTTCAAGAATTGGTTGTAACTATTGTTATCTTTTAGATTAGAGAACATTTCGACATCAATACATATATGAGGCATATTTGTAAACTGAGGGGGAGGGGAAAGACAAAGGAGTAGTACTCCTAGGCTGTAGCTTTCATTTTCAGTTTAATAAAAGATTGGAAAAGCATGTTTTATCCATATCAGAGATTCCTGTGATGTTGCTCACAGAGTTTGTCCATTTTCTTAGTTTCAATATAATTCCATCTATCTTTTCTTCTCGATTTGTAACTGTTTTGTAATAGAATTCATCCTCTATTAGATTATCTGTTGTAGACTGGTTATAGGTTGTTTCTTGTAGAGATCAAGGTTCATAATTCATCCTTTGCTAGATGCTCTATCCCAACCATCTCTTTCCATTGATTTATGCTTGGAATTCACTCATCGCTAAGTGCTCCTTGTGTATTGATATGTTTTCTCTTTATTCTGTTGCCATACTTTTAGAAATCCTTCTCTTTGTAATCAACTTCTATCTTACCTCTGCTCCATCAATTTCCATTTCCAAAACGCTCTTATTATTTGCTTGATCATTTGACTCCATGCCCAATCGACTACCTCCCGGTCCAACCCATCAACCCTAAAAACCTCAAAACTTTTTGTTACCCACAGATCTGCTCGTTGTTAAGCTTATTGGATATCCTATTGTGACATATATTCGAGAGATCCCTCTCAGGTTGGAAGGGGAAGCTTCTAATCAAAAGTGGTTCTTGGTTATCTCGAAATTTACTTGTACACAACCCAAGTCAAGTTCTGAGTGATAACTTATTTTTTCATTTAAAATGTGCTAGGGCTTGGCTCTATTACAGCCTAGAACCAACTCTTGCGAAAACATTTTCTAGCGTCGTTGTCAGGGAACGAAGGAATGCAACTATCTTCCCTGGGATACGACAAAAGTTTAGATCTATTCCTTGATGGTGAACAAGGGATAGGAATTCAATTGGCTGTGATCATTCACTTGGAAACTCCTTGGTTCAAAGACTCTACATGATTGACTAGCGACTCCACTGGTCTCAAAATGTTGAATTCGTTTGCTGCTCGGATTGCTGCAAGGTTTGCTCCTCTGGAATTTACAAATGTTTATGGTTTTCCCAACACTGTTCCATATATTAAAGTTTGGAAAGATCTCCTTCCTAAATTTGGAGAATATGCGGATGACAATCCTGCTCAACACTTGTTTGAATTCCACAAGCTCATGGATGAATTAAATATACATCATGAATATGTCCTCATGAAACTGTTTGTGTTTTCGTTGGAAAGAGATGCTAGACTCTGGTATAAATATTTACCTCATTCGAGTATTCCTTCATTGAAATATTTTCAAACACTTTTTCATCAGCATTGTAAAAGAATCTATTCAGCTGAAATACTTTTTGAAGATTGTTGTAATATAGAATTTAAAAAATAAAAAGATCAAACAAATCCTCTTGAAGAGGAGGAAAAAATATAAAAAATTTCTCAAGTTGATGAAGATGATTAGTATGAGGAAGAGTTGGCTCATAAAGAAGCTGGATATGATATCGTTTGTAGACATATTCAATAAGAAGACATTCAACATCATGAACAACCTGCAGAAGAGAAAGTAAACAATAGTTGCTTGATCTAGAAATTACACAGACCACCTCCTCCTTTAACAAAAGAAGAGATAGATCTGCTCGTGAATAGTTATTTTAAATCCCTTGCTTACATAGATTTGTAGCATTCACACAGTCCTGAACATGTGAGTGAAACTTCTTCTATTAATGAAAATGAAAATCTAAGTTTAAATCATGACAACCATGGGACTTTAGAGGAAGTTAGTAAACCAATTTATGATGATGATTTCCTACCAGAGGATCATCTTGTAAACACTGTTTTGTTTCATGAAGAAGATAGGGATCTCATGTTTTATAACCTTGAAGAATGTTTGTTGTTCGAAGATGCTTTAGACTATGATTTGGAGGAGTGTGGATCTGAGATAGACAGCTTCACAATTGATATTCCTAGCATTTGTCTGACTGATGACACTCCTACGTTATCTACTAAACCTGTTTATGATGAATATCCAAAAGAACAAGAAGAGCAGATTTATTTTTCATCACACATGAAAATTTATGACAGTCCTCCTTTGTTTGATGAATGTGATGAAAGTGTTTCTAAAGATGATGAGCAGCAAGAAACTTTGGTTCAACAGGAAAGCAATCAACAACATCATGAAAGAGATCAGCCTATGTATGACAGCTACCAAGAAGATCTTTGGACAACAGATGAAGGACATAAGAAGGGGTTACTGAAACAATTGATCTCTCCTCCCTGTTTAGCAACTATTGAGCAATAGACTAGTATGTTTCAGTGAGGCATTTTTGCACCAGTGGAAGAAAAAATCAGTAGTGGACAAAGTGCGCAAAAACATTTCAGACATCTTTCCCAATAGGAGGAAGTATTGATTAATTGTGAAAGTGGTATATCTCTTCCCTTCTGCGATCCAGTAGCAGTTTATATGGAGTCAAAATGGGGGACTAAATTTGTTATTTCCAACTTCTTGAAGTCTGAATTTCAAAACTATAAGTACCTGCTCCCAAGGCATGCTTTGAAATTTGTAGCTGTTCCTGTCATCCTTTTTCTCAAAGATGGAAGTATAATTAAGTTTGTTAGTCAAATACTCACTTGGTTGATTTGGAAGTTTTCCTATACTTGAAAAAAAAAATAGTGATATCAGTTTAGTAGGTGATGTATATAAATAAGCTTGACTTTGAGCATTAGAGTACAACAATGGTTTTCAGTATGTTTCTAGTTTATTTTGGAATCCATTATGGTTTTGTTTTAAGGCATTACGACTCCATATCCCAATCAATGCATATGAGGTTTTATGTTTAGGAAAGGTGCTAGTAAAGCGATAGATTTCAGAGTTTGATAAGGATGATTTCAAGTCACCCAATGGATGATTTCAGGTCGCCCAATGGATGTAGACATGTGGTCTACTATTCTTGGTGCTTTGCAAGAAAGAACCATCCCTATATGGAGACTCTGTTGTAACAATATTGAAATTTTGGATTTCGGTAACTTAGGAGAGAAAAAATTTATAGTGTTTAACTACCGAGAGTGTAGATATGAGAAAAGAACCATCTATCTATCATGTGAATCATTGAATGTTCTCTACCTGTCATTTTCAGTAAAATAATGTTGAAATCAGCCCTAAATGCCACAACAATATAACTGTCACAAGCCAACTCACGAAAAATCCAAAGACAGGGTTCACGTGAGAATCAAAGAAATGTACCATATGTTCGAGCATTGAGTCACAAGGAGAATGAATGGAAGCATTTGCAATGGAATGACCGCATACATCGAGCATTAAGATACATGGAGAAAAATATCACGAGTCCAGGTTTTTTTCCGTCGGGGATTTGGCCGATGTAGATATTTTAATAACTACAACCCCGATCCCCGAATTCACTAAAGTATTAAAGGATAAGCCGGGTCAAATAGAGATTAAGAAATATTAACATTAATAAATCTCATTGCAATTTCGTGATTCGTGATTTCTCACGTCAAGTATTATTGAAGTCCTGACACTTAAATCCATGAAAGGTTAAATATTAATTGTTAATCATGATTAATTAAGATATTAAAACAAATGATTATCGTCTAATTAATACCATCGCCATTTCGCGATTCGGGATTCCTTGCATGTCATAACTCTTGAGGACATGAT
Organism: Picea sitchensis; assembly: GCA_010110895.2. Lineage (NCBI taxonomy): Eukaryota > Viridiplantae > Streptophyta > Pinopsida > Pinales > Pinaceae > Picea > Picea sitchensis. The sequence goes on from SNQJ01S0047963.1 coordinate 35,049, forward strand.
ACCTGAAACCCGAAGGCCCAAAATAGTGCAATGTAAAATCTGAATTCTATTTCAAGGATTTGGCCATCGGGGATTTGGTCGACATGGATATTTTAATAACCACTGCTTCGTTTCCTCAAATCCCGAAAACCCGAAATTAGGACTCCAATCATATGTAAAAAAATGCCTTGGGAAAAAATCATGTTTCTCAGCCTTGGAGAGGCCATTTTCCATGTTCAAATAGTCGATTGACAAACAAAAATATTTCCAGTGGTATATTCATAATTTCGTTTGGAGCTCGGGAAGGTAGTCAAAAGTCCCCTGAAAGATGAGGTTCGCTTTCAAAAATGTGGCATTTTTTACTGTGCTAAGTCATCATTTTCAAATGATGATTCTGAGCGATTGGAGTATAATTTTGAGAAACGGTTGGAGGATTTTGTGACTAACAGATCAAATATCATTAGACTCTCTCAGTTTTCCTACAGGTGTCAAATATTGGGAGAATCGAATCCATCTTCGAGCCCTAATGTTTGGATTTCATATTTTCCTGTTTTGACACATGTTTGTTAAATGAAGATTTGGGGCAAATGAAAATGGATCTCAGGGAACTGAGAGAGGGTTTTTCTCAGAATAAATAGATTCAAAAAATCCTCTTTTAGTTTATACACAGCTATCTCAATTAGAGAGATACAAATCCATAACCGCAGTCCCAGTTTTCAACAGTTTGGCCCATTTTCTATGGTAGAAAGTTAGAAGAATTATTTGTAACTGTTGTTATCTTTTAGATTAGAGAGGATTTCACTCTTAATACATATATGAGGCATATTTTTAAAATGAGGGGGAGGGGAAAGAAAAAGGAGTAGTACTCCTGGGTTGTAGCTTTCATTTTCAGTTTAATAAAAGGTTGCAGAAGCATGTTTTATCCATATAAGAGATTACTGTGATGTTGCTCATAGAGTTTGTCCATTTTCTTAGTTTCAATATCACTTCATCTATATTTTATTCTTGATTTGTAACTGTTTTGTAATAGAATTCATCCTTTGTTAGATGCTCTATTGCATACTAGTTATAGGTTGTTTCTTGCAGAGATCAAGGTTCAAAATTCATCCTTTGCTAGATGCTCCATCCCAACCATCTCTTTCCACTGATTTATGCTTGGAATTCACTCATCGCTATGTGCTCCTTGTGTATTGATATGTTTTCTCTTTATTTTTCTGCCATACTTTTATAAATCCTTCTCTTTGTAATCAAATTCTATCTTTCCTCTGCTCCATGGATTTCCATTTCCGAAACACTCTTATTATTTGTTTGATCATTTGACTCCATCCCCAATGGACTACCTCCCGGTCCAACCCATCAACCCTAAAAACCTCAAAACGTTTTGTTATCCACAGATATACCCGTTGTTAAGCTTACTAGATATCCTATCATGACATATATTCGAGAGATCCCTCTCAGGTTGGAAGGGGCAACTTCTAATCAAAAGTGGTTTTTGGTTATCTCATAATTTACTTGTACGCAACCCAAGTCAAGTTCTGAGTGATAAATTATTTTTTCATTTAAAATGTGCTAAGTCTTGGATCTATTACAGTCTAGAACCAACTCTTGCAACAACATTTTCAATCGCACGTTTTTCCAAACAAAACTGCATATGGGAAAACTCACTTTTCTCAACCTTGGAGAGGTCGTTTTACACGTTTGAATAGTCTATTGACATCTATAGATCTTAAGATTTGCAGTGGAATATTCAGATCCGAATTTAGATCTCGGGAAGGTAGGAAAAAGTTCCCCGAAATATGGCGTTGTAGACATGGCCTAGAAATGTAGGAACCCACCCAGATTTCAGATAAACACCTTCCAGTTCATTTCTCAATCGGTTTTGAGGTAGTTTCTCATATGCTATACGCTAAAGGATTATATATTGTATATCTCTTTGATGAGAAGATAAGAGGGGGGAACCTCTTTTGAAGAGGGTTTCTATTGAAAACTGAGTTATTTTGAAGATCTGGAATAGTGTAATGTTGGAGACATGGGTTCACTTGATATGTGACATTCATCATAGTTGATTCCTTTACTATGTTCTCTGTTTTGTTATTGTGATATTTTCTATCTCTTCCTTTATCGGCTGAGTTAATTTTTTCTTGGAATTCATTTTACATGCTCCTTACACACAGTTGATATGTGTTGTGTTTCGATGATGACTAGTCATAATTCACTCAAGATTAGTGGTTTGCATCTAGTTATTAGCCTCCAGTCTTTTTCCTCTAATGTTGTAGTGAAAATTCATCCTTGTTAGATTCTTTCACTGTGATGGTATTTTCCTTTTCTTTTCTTGTCTGCAAGAGTTTTTCCATTGGTGGGACTGGGTAGTTATCCTTTTCTGAAGATCTGTTGAGGTTTCTGAAATCTACACATAGGCGAATCTCCCCAGAATTCTTCCTTACCGGAACTAAATTAGCTACCCATGCAAAATGTCTAACATGGAATATAATTTTAGCATCTAATATTTTCTTCAACTCCTGACACATAAGAGGTTCTAGGGAAGGGTGGTACTTTCAGAGCTTCTGTTGGAAGGGTTTCACTTCAGGTTTTAATGGGATCGTGTGTTGAATGATATGGGTATCATAAGTTTTCAGATCTTGGTAGGACTAGGCAATGACGTCTTGATACTACCTGAAAAGTTTGAGATAGGCATTCTTTTCCTCATTAGAAATTTTTCTACCGAGGTTCATGTTTTTGGGGTTTTCTGGGGTTCCGAGATTTATAGTTTCATGCAAAGGACAGGAACTACAGATCTTCACATTTTTGGGCCCCTTAAAATGTTCTTTCAGGTCGAAGAGATTTTCTAAATTAGCTATCCCATTCGGGATTGTGTGAGACTTTGATTTTCCATTTGGTTGATCAGTCTAAAAATCAGTCTATGTTGGTTGTTCCTAGAATACTTCATCATCGATGGCCAAATATTAAAAATTATCTTAGTCAATCAAAAAATTTATGATCTGTTCCACCTCTTAAAAGACCTTCCAACTAGAAATATTGTTGGGCACAAAGGGTTTATATAACAATTCTACAGTGAACCGAGAAGCTTCATAATCCTCTAGAGGTGATGGCCTTGAGGCAGATGAGGCCATAGAATGAACAAGAATGTTCTTTGTTCTGGGAACCGTTGTGATGTTGAAATCTTCAAAATGCTCTATTAGCCTATGCACTTCCTATTGGTAATTCTTAAGGTGTGGGGAATTTCAATGTATATTATTCCTTATCTTCCGAACAATGATTTCAGAATCTCCGAAAAACTTCAATTATTGGACATTTAGGTCTATGGCTTTATTTAGCCCTTGTACTAGAGCGTCATACTCAACAATGTTATTCGTTCATTCAGATTCTAATCTGCAAGACAAGAAATGTCATTTAACTTTAGGATCAATGACGATGCACCCTTCACTTGACCCTTCTTGTGATTTAGATCCATCAAAAAATAGGGTCCAAACTTGTGGGAAAGGTGTGTTGGATTCCTGTTCCTTATTACTTTCCTCTTTTTCCCCTGCTAGTTCTATGATTTCTAACACAGGTTCTCAACATGAGAGGGTTTCCTCTGCCGCTATCAGCAACTCCTCTTGAAAAATAATTTTGGAGTTCTTAGTGAGAGGGACATAAGATGAAAGAGGGGAGAATTTCCCAAAGTAGGAATCGCACGAATAATTTCCTAGCACAGGGAAATCTATTGATGATGGTTCGCTTGGAGTTCCTAGGTCAGTGAAAGTATGTTTCAGATATGTTTCTCTATCAATTCTGATCATATTTTTGTACCCCTTTAATGGAAGCCAAAAGTGTGCCCAATATGTACTAAAGTATTCATTCAAATTTTTAGACCGTTCTCAGCTTAATAGTAACCCATAGGTTTTTGGGATATCAATTACTTGCACAAACTTAGGGTGTGTCACTATTTTGATTATTACATCTTTAAGTTCTCCCATGACTTTCATCTGAGTTCTGTCTAGTTGTATTACATTTTTGTCACTTTTGAGAGGAAAAACTTTTAATTTTTTGCAAACAGACAAAGGAATAACATTGCAAGATGCTCCTGAGTTAACCAAGAAATTGTGGAGGTTTCTATTGAAAAATTCAAACGTTAGGAGAAATGGTGGAACAAAAGGTTTTCCCTTCTTATCTCCTGAGCAAGAGTTTACATTTGGTTTATTCACTATATCTGTGGGAGTTGGATTTATTTCCTGATCATTACTTGTCGTGGGGTTTTCTACCGATTTCAAGGCTTGTAACAAAAAGTATTTTTTTTTAGGGAGTTTACATATGTCCATAACCAATATATTGGCCTTTAACTTCTTCAAATATTCAACTATGTTGTAATCAAGTTTGGGTGATTCTTGGGTGAGGATGCTTATAGGGTTCTTACTGGGAGAAAAAGGTGCTTTCGGGTGATCGAGGGTTGACCTTTCCCAAAATGTTTGGGTAGTAATAGGATCCTTCAAGACATGTGGACCCTTACTGCATGTTTGCACAACCAAAACCTCTGCGGGTGGTTATTGAGACTCAAATAATTCGTCGAAAGACATGATAAGATCAAGATCCCATATCAACATGGTTGTATCTTTTGGTGGATAAATCTCTTCTTGATCATCAACATTCATAGCTGAACGGCTTGGTTTTTTGGTCAGGGAGACTTCGTCTAGGAACCAATTGGCCATTAAATTCATGGCATGCACCCATTGATGGAAGTCCCTTTCGGAGCGATTTTCCTAGTGATAGGTACAAAAATAATAAGATGCTATGTTTCCCAAATCAATATTTAGGTTAGATGGGGGAGGTTCAATTGATTTGAATGGAAGGTTTCTTTTGAAGAAAGAATTATAGGGTCTTTGGCCTTGGTTTCCCTCCCCGACACTTATTTTCATGTCTATGATTTTGTTTGATAACTTCTTAACCATGCATTGTAGGTCTTCTATGTCTCTGTTACCCTTTTCAGGAGCTTGTTCTACATGTTTCCCTGGAGGTCTAGTGAGAAATAACCCTCTCTGGGGAGGGGGTTGAGATTCTTTCTTGACTAAGGATACCTGACTCTCTTTACATCCTTTCATTTGGAATTTGATCGTTTTGGCTTCCTCAAATTTCTTAGCTAGGGTTCTCTTGGCAACCCTCTTTACAAACATGGAAATAGAAGCTGGGAGGGCATTAGCATATACTTTAATTTGAAACTCCTGAGTAGGTTTACCTTCTGGATGGAACTTGTTCAAGATGGTGGTGAATCTCTAATTTAAATATTTAACCCTTTATTTTGAACTCATGGTGGCAGAAAACAGTTCAGCCATCAAAGCTCCTATAGTAGTTTCTTCTGCAAATTTATCTAGAAAATCCTTCTGAAACTTTGTCCAGCTAGTTATCGATCCTTCATGAATATTAAAATACCATGTGGAATATGAATTCTCAAACATATAGGGGAATAATTTGCATACTACGTCTTCATGTTGGACGTTCATAAGCCTGATCGCTAGTATGAATTTCTTGATATGATCTTCAGGAAATCCTCAGGTCTTGGGGTCGAACTTAGGAAGCAACCTCTCAAGGTGTCGGGTAAGATTTTGTACTCATCCTGGGATGGCCAAAGCATTTATGGCCAACTAAGGTTGGTTGTTTTGTGGCGGTTTTCCCCTTTCTTCATCATGCTCATTATTGTCTTCCATATATTTAGATTCCGAGTTAAAATCCTCTTTGTCCGAGAAATCGTCTGGTTCAAAGATGTCATGGGCTGGCGTTTTGGGGATTAGATTTAGAGGATGTTCAATTTAGGTTATTTCAAAATCTATTAGGTCTTCTATTTTGTGCACAAAAACCTGGTCGGGGGTGTCGACCATTGGTCTTCTTATTTTTTGTCTTTGAGGAAGTATCAGAGCTAAGGACAACGCACTGATCTGTCGGGCGTATGCTCTTGCGATTTTTCAAAATTGGTTTATTTCCTCATGAGGAAGAGCATAAGGTATATCAGGGAACACATGTTCTTCCTTGAGCTGGGGTGAGTTACTCGCTTCAGGCATACTTAGTGTGTGTTGATCATCTTGGGAATGACTAGCCATGCATGTGGGCTATCTTGAATCTACAAGTTGTCTAAAATATTCCATGGAATATGTATTCAGCCATTCATTCTTTGGGCCCTCCTCCTAGCTCCAATTATGTTGATGGGTCCTAAATCCCTTTAGTTAAAAAATAGGAACCAAACCCGCCACCAAGGTACAAGTATACTCTATAGTGTTTAATAGTGGAATGGTTATCCAGTTCTTGTGATCTGGCCAATTAATCGATGGGATTTACGCTTTCTTGTGAAGGCATCTCCTTTAGTTTGAATTTTCTCTTTTTCTCTTTTTATCTTAGGTGGGACAGAGATAATATGGAAGTTGGTATAAACCAACTTGAACAACAAAACGTGAAAATGTTTAACTACTAGAGAAGAGGTTGAACTTGGGATAACCCACTACTTAAACATGCAGACGACAATTTTATACCATAGGCGTAGTACTAATATGTTAACCATGTGAACATCCAATTATTGTCTGACACACCTAATTATCATAAAAGAAAACACATATGCAATATATAATGGAAAGTAAAATAATTCACCTACTCTAATCATCCATCACATAATAACACAACAATTCATCTTCATCATTAAATAAAAGAACTGCAAAACATTGCATCACATAACTTAACACTAGATTCAATTTCTCTTACTTGTCACAGCATCCATTCATGAGACGAGAAAGGAAATAATTCTTCTCCATGTCCAATCATACATGCATTTGATGAAAATGTCACTTGTATCTGGTCCAGAAGGACTTCTCAATTAAAGGTATCTTCAAAATAATTCTTAACGAACCAAAAAAATAGTTTCTTGCAACAACCATCGACCTCAAACTAATTGGTTGATTCTCTTATTTATAACATGAAATTAACTGAAAATAATGACTAAGTGTAGATAAGTAAAAAAAAAATTCCACATGGTGTTCTCCTATCAATTTGTCTTGGAGATATCTTCAGGTATCAATTCAAATGGTTGTTTCTTCTTGTATTCTGACCAATCTTTGAACAACTCTTCACAGGTGTGAGTGTATGAAAACTGGTGTTGTTCCATCGGGGCTATGTAAATTTCTCTAATATCCACCACATGCACCCAATAATTGACTAGACTATCACTTAACTGTTCTAGCACATCCGGAGCTCTGATCGGGCGTGTTCCATAAAATGTTGCACCTGACCTGGTGTTGTATTTTTCACCTTTGATAGCTCTTCATCCCATGACAAATATTCCTTGGTGTGTGATTCGACGATGTTGTGCAGGTTGAAAAATTCATTGGGTGTTCCGAATTCGGGGAGCCCGATATCTTTCATCACCCGATTGATATTAATCCAGTGTTTTTCTCATTTGTCCCACTTCTCTTGAATTTCTCGGTGTGGTTCTTGAGACATTTTTTCCCAATACTTGGCTGACTTTCTTATGTGATCAAGAATTATTTCATTCAACATACGAATGCCAAGTTTTTCTTTATCTTGACCCTGTTGGACTGTGCCAATGTAATCGACTCTTTCCATAGCTTATTGTCCTTTTTCGTACCACCGCTCGATGTCCTTGCACGTCGCAAGTGCCATGAGGGTGTCTTCCTACAACTCAATGATTCTTGCAGTGAACAAGTGTCACTCTTCTGTAAATTTACCATAGGCCTCCTTGAACTCGTTCCTTAGGTACACTACGGTCTATGTCATGTCCTGATAATACTTGGGCAAGTGGCACAAATGTTCTAACTCTTTCAACACGGTGACCAACTCCTTCTCATCTATTTTCTCTCTGTCTAGAGTGGTGTCTGAGATTGATCTCCCTAATCCAACAAGTTTGTATGTTCTAGAATTTTTTGTGTTTATCGAATTTTCCTCCGTGGTGATGAGGATTGAGCTATCCAACATGATCCTTCTTTTCTTGGTGGTCTACTGGATGATAGCCTTCTTTTTTCTGTCATAAGATATGACATATATGTTGGCTACTTCATCCACAAGTTCAAGAATCTATTGATCTCCCCATGCAAGTGTGCTCCCCAGGCTTCCTCTGGTGTATACTTATTCAAGATTAGTTTCTAGAGCTTTCTTGTTATGCTCTGAAGGATCGACTTATGTTTGTCACTCATCGGGCGTCTGAGTACCGATCGAGATAAAAGTGTTAGGGATGGATTCGATACTTAATTGTCCATCGACTGTTTAAACATTGATTTCCTTCCGTGACACTCCTTCCCCTGGCTTATCTGACTTCGGCTCATCTATGGGATTATTTTCTTGGGTTGTTGGTGCATCAAGAAACTTAGTGTTTGGGACACTTTCAACTTCCTTTTCTTTTTGTGGGACCTCCTGCATTTCGATGTCAGGGAAAGGGGAGGATGTATTCTCATGTCCATTCTCTTCTTCGACATCGACAAGGCTCCTAAGAGATACTTTTGGGCTCTCATCATCATCATTTATCTTTATAAACTCACTCAAATGGTTTGTTGCTCCGGTCCTCTGTGATGCTTCAACGATTTTTCGATGAGCCGAAACACCTGTTGAGAATCCGACTAGTGGCATCGTGACTTCAGGGTTATCTAACCTAGTAATTTCATCAAGGTCTATATGTTCAGGGCCACTTGGGCTTTCTTGGATTTTTCCTGGGTTACCTATCGAAGAATCTCGTGGTTTCTGTGATGTCTGGATCATCCTCCAGTTCATCAATCGTCTACTACGCGTTCTCTAACATGTACAATCCCCTTTCTCATGAGTCCAGTTCCATAGGAAAATCGCTTCCTTGCACCGGGAGTGATTGAGGAACCTCTGTTGTTTTGGCGGCTTCCTGGGGAGCTTCCACTGCTTCGGCTGATCTCATTTCTTCTCTTTCCCTAAGGGCTTATTGATCCAATTTTTCAAGGGTTGCCACTTGTTCATCTAGGCTCATGGCTCTTGTTATCACTGAAATTTCGTCTACAAATGGTTACAAGAATCCAACATCTCCAAAACACATATTAGTCCATCCATGGCCCAAAAAATGAATTTCCGAAGGGCACAAACTACACAACTGGTTATAAAATGAGCATGCACTCAGAATACACAGGTCATGTGCACACGTGCGCCATTCTAAAACGTAGGAAAAGTACACATGTGCTCGATGTGCGACTGTGGAAGAAAAAAGCCGCGCACACCTCAGAACGATTCATTTATGATTCTGATCGACCTCCCACCCACTTCTGGTTCAACTCCCAAGTCGATTTGACCCCCAAATACGATCTGAATCCGAGTGGGGGGGTGGTCAAAGACCTAAAGGTGCCCTAAAGGGCCCCTTGTTCACACTAAAGACCGGTTGGATAATGCCTCAAAGATTTTCTATATAAAGAGGCCATGGGTTCACTATATTTTCAAGAATCTATTTGTATTGCTATGTTGCCTCTATTCTCCTACAAGGAACCTCGTTCCTAATGGGAGCATAAAATCACCATTTCATTGACCTATATAGATCACCTCTTGAGTGAATGAGCTTTGGATTCACCATTTCCTTTCTAGTTTGCTATTTGTAAGAAGAGCTCTCTCATTGGGGATTCAAGAGCCCTCCCTTGGAGGAAGAGGGGACCCATAAGTCTCCCTTTCTCTTTGGTGTTTGCCCACTAATACAATCTATCCATTGGTGGCATGAATATTAGTCAATTGTTTGGTTGATTTTGGTTCTAATTTCCTTATGCACTTTAGTTTTGTTTCTTTAGTTGTTATTAGCTTAGTTGTTTTTTTATTACTTGTGCTTGATGTTTCTAACTCTTGCACTCACTTCTGTCTTGTCCACCTAACCCAATTGGACTTGCAAGTGTCCCTCTTTTGCTCATTCAAGTGACGAAAAGGATACAACAAATTGGCAACTCCAGTGGGGATAGGTATGAATTTCCTCCCCATTTGGGTTTTTTGAGCACTTATTTTTGATTGATTTAACTTGAAGGGATCATAACCGGCCCAAGCCTACCTGAAAAAATCCAAATTTGGACTTGAGATAAGAGAATTCCATTCGAAATTTTCTTCCCGACCACATATCAGAATGTGCATGAGTTTTTTAGCCCACAGGCGCGTCTTCCAAGCATGTACGCCAAACACACTGTATTTCTCAGTGCATTCTGCACACTTGTGCCAACAGGTCTTTGTCTATCTGCACATTGGCACCACATGCACCTCTATCTATTCTACGACCCGTGCATCTGTCCAGAAATTCAACATTGTAAGGGTTTTTTGTGATGTTTTGAAGGTCCATAGCCTTTTAAATATTGATTCTATGCAATTTGTAATATGCACCACACTTATATCCCCTCTCCACATGAAGGGTTAGTCAAAACATAGGCACTTAGGGGGTTAAAATCCATATTTCTCCCCTTTTTTCTTCATTTTTCCACATGGATGGCTTTCTTTGATTATAAAAGTTATTTTGGAATCATTCAATATCACATATATAAACACTTGCATCCGGACCAGAAATTAAACTTCAATCATTGAGTATGCTCTTCTCTTGCACCATAGAGCAATCTTGAGAATCAGAAAAAAATATTGAGGGAATACTTCATCTCCCTTAAAGATAAAATCTTTAGGAGAGGACAACAACCCCCTTGGGACTCCTCTTAGTTTCTTTTTCAAACATCCTAAATTTGTAAGGGCCCATACATGCCCACATGATGCAAAGATAAGATAGTTTTGAAGCTACTTTCTTAGTTTACATCACTAGGGGAGTTTAAAGATTATTGTAACAGGCCCATATATGTCCACAATCTAGGATATTCTTTTGAATCTTTCTTAGATTAACTTACATTAGGGAGTTAAAGGATTGGTAAGGACCCACATGTCCACATGCTAGTTCTATAGGGACTTTAAAATTCCACAAGGTTGTACTAATGGCATCTAGTAAGATAGGTAATCAAGACTTGTAAAGGACCACATGAAGTCCACATCCTGCAAGGTGACACCTAACTTATTAAATATTTGGCACATTTTATCACTTGCTCACACACAAGTCACTACTCACTCACATAGTTTCATCTCAAATTGTGGAGGTTGAAGTAAGTTTCCTCCAAAGGGATTATAAAACACCCGACTCTTTTCTTGAAGGAACTATCCACTCCCACTTAATTTGAATGAGATTGGTTCACACCCCCATTCTCACAAACAACCACATCTAAAAAGTTTCTAAAAAATCACTAAATTTTCCTCCACGGGAGGTGCCAAAAGAAAGTTTTTAGTCTAGGTAGGATCTCAAAGATAGGCATCCAAATAAATCCCCGTTATCTGGTTCTCAGATATTCAAACATTAGAAGTGGACAAATAGGGAACTTTAAAATCCTCCAAGTCAAGTGTTCCTACACCATAAGGCCAGGAGATACTCGTGAAGGGTCGAAGGCTGAGGTCCAGTTGTTCTATGCATCCCCCTTTGAGGCAGCCACCTCTTGGACGGGATCTATCCCGTGACACATTTATGAGGCTAAAAATCTAAATGTCACACTTTGACCGAGGTACCTAGTGAACAAATTTTAGGGCATCTACCCAAGTGGCAATTGTCGGCTGCAATTGCACCTTGATCCGATTTTCTATGGATATTGGGAAATATTGCCAGGTCTTTCGAGATATAACTGATTGTTTCATCCTTCACTAGTTCCTCTTCTAGTGGCTTCAGACCCCACTATTGAGTGTTATTGGAAGGTCCAGTGCTATTTGAGAGGAAGGACGTTACATATTTTAGGACACGAGCATTTGTTTTCGTTTTTCTCCCACACGAACAAAATCCACCTACCCACATATATGCTTCTTTGTCAATTGATTTATGTATGATGTTCATGTAATTACAAACAATTATGAAATAGATTGTGAAGGTCCAAGTTATAAAAAGTCTCTTTTTCATTTATTACTCTCATCACCATTTGCACACATTCACTTTGCTAGTCGGACATCATAGGGGACCCACAGAAACCTCGTCATTCCAGAAACTTGCTAAATCTCCCTCCTATTCTAGGGGGAGTTCATAGTCTTGCCAACTCATCAGCTCCACCCTCTCACACCCCTGTGAGTGCTACTCTCCTGGGATCAGATTTTCTTGGTTCCACTTTACTTGGGTCTAGTTCCCAAGGCCAACCGTCCACTAGCTCTCCTTTACAAGGAAGCGGGGGGAAAACTTCTTCCCAAGGGGGAAGTACAACCCCACCTAACCCCCCTCATGGGTCAAGTACACAATTCACTCACACCATGGATGGAACTAACCCTCCATATCCACTCTAGATGCCATACTTGGCTTCCCTCAACATACCAGATCTGAGTAACCTCACCAACGAACCTATACTTCACGACCCCACATGGTATGCAATGACTACCAAACTATCTTCAGACATCCCCAAGTTTGAAGGAAAGGAAGGAGACAACCCTTTCAACCATCTCATGACCTTCCACTTGTGGTGCTCTTAAAATAACATCATGGACAACTTCATCCAGTTAACATTATTTTAGTGCACACTCACAGGCCCATTAGCCAAGTGGTATGTAGACGAAAAATTAGGGTCCCATGTGACTTTTGAATCTTTGGCCAAAGCATTTTTTACCTTCTTTCAATTAGCAATCCGCCATGACAATGGTATCAAACTACTCTCTAAGTTTAAACAATCCTCAACCACCCATATCACCAACCACATTCACGAATGGCATTGGCGACATAGTTTATGCAAAGCAGAAACCACTAAGCAATGATTCCTTGATTAGTTTCTTAGATAACTTGTCTCCCTCCTTGCCAAAGATGTGGCCTCCACCTTCCCCCAATATAAATAAGAGGCCATCAGCAAGGCTCAACAATATGACCTCATTTATGCACAATCAAGATACTTATATATAGTACTACCTGACGCCCCGAGACCCATACCATTAGGCCAGGACAAACCTAGGATGTCCCACTCAGTGGATGGACTGATTGGTACTACGACACACCATAATCTATACATACAACCACAACCCATGTATGGTACACTCCAATATCCATCAATATATGGGGGACCCCCTATTTACCCTTCCCCACATTGTCAGCAACCATACCTTGTTGTCTCCCCTCCACCCCGTGAGTGGACTCGTGGCAACACCCATGATGCACCCGACAGTCCAACCAAGTTCTGGTACTCGCTCTACCTCAGGTTACACCCTAAGCACTAGTGAGAGGGATACACCTTCCTATGTACCCTATGGATCATTGCCACAAAATAATATGTACTTTCCATTTACTGGCCCTCCACAGCCCATGGTTCCACCACAAGGACAACCACACGTTGGGGTTAAGTTTGTTCAACCCTCTCCCTGTTAGGATATTTAGACACTTAGGAGTTAGTTAAGATCTACTTGGTCTAATATGTCATTAGGTAAAAGTGTTTTTCTTAGTGTGTTTCTTTAGTATGCATTAGTATGCATTTGTAGTTAGGAAATATGATGGTCACGATATGTTCCCGACATAGAGTGATCTGATGGTTCATACTCTCCTCGATCTTAACGGCCATTGATCTATGGATTAACACCCAATTGGTCCATGATCTCTATTTAAAGAGCATGGAGGGTCATTTGTCGATTATTGATTGTGAGAAACTCTCTTGTAAAATCTCTCTGTAATCTTTTTCTTTGCATTAATAAACTTCTCCAAGTGGCCATGTTGGGGAAATGGGTCAAATTTCTAAAACATTATGGAAATTATTTTTAGTCACCATTGAACATGGCACCTGTTTGTGTTCTACTTACAGTTGGGTAAATATGCTTGTCTTTGAGTTGTACAAATTCTATGTGTCGTCATACTCTTTCGACTCATTCGAAGAGAACCTTTGGTTGTTATCACATTATGTTATTGGTACTTGTCGAGTCAATGCTTCCAAGTCACCTGTCATGTTGTACAATGTTCAAGGGAAGTCTCATATTTAATCAACCTCTACAGAATTATCCATTTTCATACCTGTGTCAATATGTCCACATTTTCTCTATCATCTCAAATCACTATCCTAATTAGCTTTGCATTGTTGATGGAGGATAAACCATGGCCCTTCTTCAATGAGTCTAGTCATGTTGAATTCAACACATTATCCAAGAGTCAGACCTAGGAACCACTTAGTTCCTTGGATCCTACATGCCTCAATGGAAGGTTTCCTCACTTTTGACAGTGGGTTTACACCATTTAACCTTGATCATAATATTTTGACAAATTCTTGACTTCAAATAACTTATTCACATTATATAGATTGTAATAGAGTACCTTGGAATTCATTGACATCACTGATGATTTCCCTCACACTTGTTAATGATATACATTAATGACCCGTAATAAACTAGTTTCTACAATGTTTGACATCTGCATATGTATTCACATGGTTAGAATTGTACTGGTTCATGATTGGGATGAAGACCCTGGGAACCTTTTTAGCACCTACCAATGTTATGTGCCTAACCTTGGTTGTGATGGAGGAAAATATTATTGATTTACACTATCACATAGATCCACTTTGTATTTGTCCATGGCTATGTTGTTGTCATATTGTAGCTCCTCTACGTAAAATTGTGCCACTACAATCTGATTGAGTCATGGAGGTATGGATCCACATTGTATGCTTGGTGGCCATATCTCTATTCAATGCTTTCATGGATCCATAGTGTATTGGTCGACAGCCATGCTTCAAGTCCATTTTATACCAAGCATGGGTATTCCTACCTTGGGATGATTCATATATATGTTCTTTGATGTTTATTTGCAACTTCCATTCGTCTCTCCTATTCCAACACCCATTTCCACATATTATTTTGTAAAGTGTTTCATCCATCAGTGTTTGAATACCCTCACACTTTAGGGGGAAATCCCTTACACGTAAAATTGTCACATCTAAGTGTTGCTACTTGATTCTGTATCCCTGACACTATGAATTTTTTTTTGTCATGTTCCCTATTTATCGAAGAGAAGAAAATTACTATTTATCTAAGGTCGAATACATATATTTCCCCTTATTATTTGGTTTAGTTGGAGCAATGATGCCCCCCTTCTATGGCTCAGGGAGCGTCTCTCTCAGTTTTATGCCTCTTTTTATACCAAGAAGGAGCGTCACTGACACCTCCTACCAATATCATTAGGAGAATCAATATTTTTATGATGATTTTAACCAATCCCACCTTATGTTATGGATTGAATATGAGATACTTATAGCGGTTATGATCGAGGGATGATTCATAGGCTCAAGTCTCTCCTTTTTGGGTAATGAATCCTAACTTACGGAGGAAATATCTCAACCTTCCCTTGATATCCTAAATTGGTTAAACCTCCCAAATCCTCTATATAAACAAGGTATTTCAAGGGTGAAAGATATTGGAAAGAATTAAGGTCTTAAGCTTACCAAACTTTTGTTTCATTTGTCAACATACAATAATGGGATGGATAGGAGGAGCATTGGAGGAGGATTGCAACACATCATGATTGTAAGTTCCATTATTTCTCATATTAATAAACTTGGCCTACTTCCTTATTTCCATCTCGTTTCAAGTTGATGTATGAATGATTGTGGCCTAGTTATGATAGTTTTTATCGAACTTGTAACAAGCAATATAAGAAGAGGATAGTTATATTTATTTGTAGGTAGATTGTGTTTGGAGTTGGACTAGATCCAACACCAGAATGATAAAGACCAATGAGAAAAATTGATACAAAAAGGTGTCTCATTCTCTTTCTCCTCCTCTCTTATTTCATGCATAAATAGATGGAAACCGAGAATGTTAATGTCTAGTTGTTATATTTTTCTTAGTTGAAGAAAAACCAACTAAGGGGAGCTCAACTTATCTATAGGGTGATATTTCTCACAACAATGAGTTTTGTTTTATTATTTCATTCATAGACATCAAAGAAATTAAAACATATTCTAAAGGAGAGGAAGGGATCATAACGAAGAAAGGATATGGGCAATAGAGAAATGTAGCCTCGCCTATAAGGTGAGTGTTAAGTTCTTCTTATTCTTCTAATGTAGTACATATAAAGGTACTTATATGAACATGACCATGACCTAGACCATGAACTTGATCTAGACCATGGCCTAAACTGTCGTAGCTCCATCTAAGCCTAGGAATAACCTATACACTACCCTTAACCCCATCCACACCCAATACCCAAGTGCAGTTTGCCTATACCTCTTGTTTAATAATGATATTTTATGGATATGAAAATTAAACTACAGTTTAGTAATGATTTCACATGGTTTAATGATGATTACAGTGTGTTGATTCTATTTTTTTATTTTAATATAAGCATAATATTTTAATGGATTTATAATTCTTTATATGTAATATTTATCCTTATTTCACAATCAGTGTTTGGCGTGCCCTAGATTATGTATGAAAAAACACTTATATATAGGTACTCTCATACACACACTCTCTCTACCCCCCTCCTCCCTCCCTCCCTCCCCCTCCCTCCCACTATATATCCTCTCTCTCTCCTACATCTACCATCAATCTCCCACATCTCTCTCTACCCCGCCTGCTCAAAAAATCCATCTCTACCCCCATATCTCTTTACCTCTTACATATAACCCTCGCTCTCTCACTCCCTATATCCACCCCTCTCTCTCTCCCCCACTCTCCCCACCTCACTCTATTTTATTCTATCTACCTGATGTAGGATAATATTTCCACCTCATCAAGCACCATTAAGCTAGCACATCAACACACATGGAGGAACGAATCCCAAGGGAGAGAGGTGCCAACCCTCTCATTTTTCACCTAAACTTAAATTTTAAAGTTAGAATTAATTGTAAATTAAATGTTTGGAGGCTCAGGAAAGTCAAGACATGTTCCTTTGTACAGGTTGCATGTATTCTCACCTTTAATGGATAAAAGATAGATAGGTTCAAGTCTGATTCGGATCTATAGCCGTTCAATGTAATTTATGAGCAGTAGCTAGCTTGGAAGGAAAGCTCATGGAGCTCCTTCTTCTATAAATCATTGTAAATATGCCTAGTAGAGGCTACTAAAGGTTGTTGAAAATCATTGTAAGCCAAGGAGAGGAGAGAGATGAGACTTTGTTGTAGTCTAGCATGCACATATTCTATTCAAGCATTCAGATATTAATACAAACATGCAATTTTTACTCCATCTATTTTTTTTGTGTTTTTATGTGTGTTTTCTGAATGTACCAGAGTGTTTTATGTGTGCTTACAATATGTTGTTAGGTTCATGCATGAATTCTCTTTGAAGGAGTTATATAGAATTCCCTATCCTTGTGAGATTTTGCAGAAAGATCTGGGTTCTTTAGGTAAGTAAAAGGAGTGCACGAATAGCATTGAAACCTCTATAACAAGTGAAAGGAGTGCACACTTGAATTCTACTCAAGTTCAAAGGAGAAAGTGTCAAGAGGGAACATTAGAATAATATGGAAGCTCAGAAGGGATAGTGTTCGAGGAGCCTCGGAGTTATTGAACAGTCTAGAGGAAAGTCTATGGAGAGAAGGCACAAGAGACAGAGGTGTTGAACACTCTGTAAGCTTAACAAGGTGAGTTTCAAGTAGTTCAAGTGTGCACAGAAAATCCTTGACTTGCACGGAGGCAAAGGAACTTTATTGATTCAATTTGTGAAGACATCGCAACGAGTGTGCATAGGAGTGAACTCGTTTCGAGTTGAATCTCATAAGGAACAATGTTTTTCAACAGCACAGAGAGAATACAAGTCATCTGGACTTGTATAGGAAAGTTCAAAGGGTCGAGCCCCTTTGAATTTTAAATCATGAGAGATCATGAGAGATAATTCTAAACCTTTTATAAGCTCAGGAGATGAGCATGGAGTTCCAAGAGGGCACCAGAAGTCTTTGAAAGAAGCTGAGGACTGAGGCCCTTAGGAATTTCGAGAATTTCCCAATCCGAGGAGAGGTAGAGAGTCCAAGTACTTAGAGGAGGAGACTTAGGAGTATTTCCAAGTCCAAACCATTCCTTTGAAATCCTAGAAGGAGTAGAAAATCTCAGGAGAAATAGTGTTTTTCAATAGTGTAGGGAGAAGCCAAGTCATAGGAACTTGTAGAGGGAAGAATTCGAGGGCTGAGAACCTTTGAGTTTTAAAATATCAAGATCAGGAAGAAGAGCGTTGAGGTTTCCAAGACGGAAGAAAATTTGTTAAAGAGAAAAAGGAGAGACCCTTGGAACTTGAGAAAATTGGTAAAATCTTAGGAGGGATAGTGTTTCCCTGAAGCACTAGTCGAGACCCAAGAAGTTAACCCCGCATGAGGATCAAAGGTTGTAGACTTAATATTTTCAAAGTCTCTCATCAAAAGGGAAGAGTGAAGGAAATGGAGGAGAGGCTACAAGCATCGTTGGATCAAAATCTAGGAGAGTTATGGATCGTTAGATCTACATCCAGGAAAGTGAAGGAGCACTCATGGGGAGATTATATTTCAACCGTCAAATCAAGGCACGAAGGACCGAAAACCATCATATCAATAGAATATGCATAGGGAAAATCAATAGATCCCATCTATAGGATATGACTGCAAAGGACCAACATCCATTGGATCCAGGTAAAGTGCATGAGACTTAAATCCCCTTAAGTGCACACGAGAGTGGGATCACCGAAGGCCGAAGCCCCAAATATATCTGAGTCGTTAGTTGCTTGAAAGATCTAGGTTCTCGATCTAAGAGACAGGTCTTAGTAGGGAGAAGGTTTCTATAGGTGGAAACTTTGGGAACGAGGAGGAGTAGGGTAGCACCAAAGCACCCAGTGGCCCAAAGGTCGAAACATTGTCAGTCGTTGATCTAGGGACAAACACGTGGAGAAATCCCATGAGTTCAGGGGTATATCATTTCGGAAGTTCAAAATAAAAGGCTGGTTTCCCAAAGTCATGAAGCCCAAAAACTTAGCACACTTTGGGGCTAAGCTCTAGGTCATAGCCTGGGGTCATATGAGAAAAGGAGCCTAGCGAAGGGAGCGAGCATCTGTGTTGTGTTTTCATTTTTTTTTAAAGGAACAAGGGCTTAGAAAAAGACCGTGGGTTTCATAGAACTCGAACCTTAGGAGAGAAGGGGCCTATGTAAACTTGTTTGGGGGTCTAGTAGGGTCCCTAAGAGATTATCCAACTCCAGTTCTTGAATGATCCTAGACTGGGAGTTTGAGAAGCCCCGGGAGGAATAGGGGGGTCTACATCATATGGTATCAGAGATGATATTTGTTTACAGAAAATAGGAAAAGGGAAGAGAGATAGAGTGTAATTCTCTGTAAATATTGTTACAAGGTGTGTAGCATAAAGTAGACAACTAGGTGGGCTGAGCGAGAAGATCTAGTTGCATTCTTGGAGGCACAGGTAAAATATGGCTACTGAAGGCCATAAGAAGAAAGCTCAAAAAGGTCGTCAAAAGATGAGCAATGAGAAGAGAGATAAAGAGATTGAGGAGATCTAAACCAAACTCAGCAGGATATCACTGAGGATGTGGCAGGAAGCTCAAGGAGGTTGGAAATACAAGTGGCTTATGAAGTAGAGAGAAGTGTGTCCTATCCAATAGTTGTTTGCTAGGAGGAAGCAACAGAGATTAAGAAGGTAGTTGAGGCAAGTTGAAAAAGTCGGTGCCACATAGGAGATGGTTTACATTTCTGAACCATAGGTAGGAAAGAACCTCAATGATGAAGATTCATATTTCTAGGAGGGAAATGAGATGAGATTAGTCAAAGAGATCATAGAATGTCAGGTGGGCAGGAGTCAAACTTTATGTTGCCAGGTGGGAAAAAAGGATAATGAAATGATATTATCTGAAAGTATCATGAGCTCAAAGAGGAGTTCAGATCAACAAGTAGTGTTGGAAGAGGAGAAGGATCATAGGCATGTTCTGATCATTGGAGGAATCAAAATATTCCTTCCAAGCATCCCAGTAGTGGCTAGTGCACATATTGAAGGTGCAGAAGGAGAAGGATAGTCAATTATGATTTTCATAGAGGAGAAGGAGAAGATGTTGATATCTTCCCAAGTAGGAGAAGGAGAAGATGTTGATATCTTCCCAAGTAGGAGAAGGAGAAGATGTTGATATCTACCCAAGTAGAAGAAGAAGAAGAGCACTTAGATCAGATTCTCACTCCATGGGAGAAGGAATTGAAAATGATATAGGGTTGGATAAGTATTGGCCCTTGACCAAGTTTTGAAGAATACTTGGTCATATTTGACCATTTTTGGGACTGTGACAACTTGCCAAAGATGGAGTACAATATGAAGCGGAAATTAGGGAAGCAAGACCTATTTTTGGGTCACTTTTAAGGTTTTGGGTTGATGTAAATGGAAAGGGATGTCGGCCCGTGGGTTTACCCATGCTTAGGCCCATTTTATAATCTATAAATAAATACTTAGGAAATGTAAGTAGTATTAGTAGTACATCTATGTGATGTATAGATACAGGCTTAGTGCTAGTAGTTGGATCTGTGTGATCAAATGTATATTGCAAGTTCTCTGTGCATGATTCTAAGAAGATTGGAAAGCTCGGTGCAAGTTGTTTTAGTTTTGTGCTGAAGTGAAAGGAAGAAGGATCTAGCGAGATGTGCAGATCTTATGTTTTGTGCGAAGTAAGGGTCACTGAAGCTCTGTGCTATAACCGCTTGACCAAGATAATATAAAGAAGAATACTTTGTGGGCATAGCCCTAGGGTGCAGGTGAACCACGGTAACTTTGTGTATTTTTCTCTGTTCTTTGATCTAATGTGTTTATCTCCTTCTTGGCTAAATGCTTGATGTGATTAAATAGATCTAGTTATGCTCTGTGCTTATGATATATGAATGAATGTTAGATCTGATATATAAGATGCTTAGTGCTTGATCTGATGAATCTAATCTATATTTATGTGGCTAAGTATTGAATCATCTTTAGTCTAAGTATTTGTTGCGATGCTCTATGCTTTCTGCTAAGTACCATAAGGGTTAAATATAGATTAAGGATCTACACTAAGTGCCTTGTAAAAGATATAATCACAGATCGATGTCCCAGCTAAGGTTGTAGACATCCGAGTCATGCAACCACCCCTACCTCTACCTTGGTTCAGACTTCATCTGCTTCACAGGTGTTGCCGAAAGGGCTGGTAGTTAGGGTTTTTTTGGTTCTCTCTTGAGCATTGAACCCCGGGTCTGCCCCTGTGCCAACAAATGGTTCCATTGTTGGGGCCTGGAACTATGATTGCTGGGAACTAAAGAAGAAAAATCTTTGTGCGAAATAAGCTTTGTGCATAGATCTGTTGCCCTAGTGCGCAGTATTCTACTTGACCTACGAAGCTTTGTGCCGAGAAAGAAAGGTCAGATCTGAAAGAAAGAGGTCAGATCTGCAAGAAAGAGGTTGATGCTGAAGAAAATAAGTGAGATCTAAACACCTTATTCTCTAACAAAGGTAAAACAAGAAATTTTCGCAAAAAAGAGGTAAGATCTGTAAGCTCTAGCCTCTAGTAAAGGTAAGAATAGTTCAAGTTTTAGATTTGAAAGATTTGTGCTCTATATAGGTAAGATAACCAGAAATTTTTTGTTTCTGAAGCATGAATTTAGGTACGCTTGATAAATTTTGTCCTAGCATGAAAACTAGAGCATTGCTAGATAAAAGAAAGTTTGGTATGAATAGGTCTGATAGGAATAGTGAAAGATATGTTATACCTATGCATAGAAAGAATTTTTGGACTAACCAATGGATGCAGGATCCTAGAAAGAAATTTTTGTAGGCTAGCCATCATGATCCTAGCACATAGTACAAGAAGATTTGGGGATCATGGACGAGAAAAAGAGGATTAACTCTTTGTTACAATTGCAAAAGGCCGAGACATCTTGCTAACGAATGCCCTGGGAGAAAACCTAGCTGCCTCTGTTGTAAATATGTGGACCATGAAGTATTGGATTTCCCTAGAATGATTGCTAGACTTGAAAAACTGAATATGGAACAAGAAAAATTTGAAGGAGATCAAGAGAGTAAAATTATGGAAGAACCCCAAAAAGAATTAGAGATCATGTTACTGAAAATAGAAGAAACCCTAGATGATCATAAGGATGTTAGTTTGTCAAAGATCTTCAAAGAAAAGGAGAAAAGAGAAGTAAGAATAGGAGACTTCAACATTGAATGTGATTTGGATGAGGGAACACTAATGAACATTATGACAGAAAGCACTTGGAAAACCCTAGGAAGGCCTTCTCTAGTCCCTTCACTAGGAACCATTGGATTATTTAAAGGTAAAATGGTAACTCTATGTGGCAAAATTACCCAGATATCTATGAGTACCCATGGAACTTCGACAGAGGAAGAGTTTGAAGTCATTAGATTTATTGAGGACCGTGCCCCATTTCCATCTTTGTTAGGAAATATATGGATTGAAAAATACTAGATCTAGAGGAAAGAAGAAAAGGAAGCCCTAGAATAGAAGAAGCAAGAACTCATGGAATTTATGACTGGAAGGATTGCCTACTTGATGGAGGAACAAGAGAATAGATCTCAGTTGTTAAACACCAGGGACCTGGATTTCAAAGCTATAAGAGCACTAGAGGAACCTCAAAAGACCAAAATACCTAATCCATATGATGAAGGAGTATTACCCTTAGATCTGAAGAAATAACCTAAGCAACGCGAAGTGACTATGTCGAGAGAAGATAAGACTCAGAATGGAAAAAGGATGACCGAGACTAAGCTCACTGGGAAAAAGACTAGGAATCTAAGTAAGAAGAGGGCCAAGTTATAGAAGACTCCAGAGGAAACTTCACAGAAGGAAAAATACCCAGAATTGAGCTTCGTCGAGATATCAGAACAACAACATCTGACACTTCGCCATGGCGCAGCAATATAGTTGTTGGACTGATATACCCGTTCGACTTCCTCCTCGAACAGGTTGAAAATAAATTATGTGTTCCCACTAGACCATTGGACAACACCAGAATAGATAGAATGGAGTTAATGAAGGCCCCATATCTATTGCAAGAAGACCATTGCTAAGTTTTCCTACTTAGTCTGTCATGCTACGCACCGAGAATACTTTTTGCTAAATCAGAATTTGAGCCCAAAATTTGATATTACTTCACCTTGTGATCATTGCCTTGTTCCCATAATGCTCATTATAGCGTCTAAATTCATTTTCATACTTGAGCTAGTGGACCCAAGCTTGTATGTCAGATGAGCTCAACGCTATTGAGAAAGCATTTGAAGAAGTTTTGATTGACCTAATGGCTGAGAGAGTCATGTCAGAGAGAAGGATGTCTGCAGGTGTGCAAGAATCATTGATAGGAGGAGTCCAAGCTTCTCCCTCCACTTCTCGCAGAGAAGGACCTTCCAGAACCATGACTGAGACAAGAACAAAGCATAGAGATTATATTGCAAATGCGAAGCTGATCTCATGCATTCTGACGATTTAAATACCACCTTTGAGCAGAAAGATTAATCGTGAAAGTGTACCCAGAGACTTTGAGTACACATTGATCACTGCGTATCTTCCAAAAGGGGTGCACGCAGTATGTGCTGGCCAGGATAAGCTTGCGGAACTAAAATTTAATGATTTTAACCTTGGAGATCGCGAAACCTACAACATTTTATCTCAGCATAAATACTTAACCAAGACCAAAGGAAAAAATCCTAAGATCATCCCACAGTCCTGGACCTAGAACCTCGCGCAGTCCACAGTGCAAAATGTAATGAAGATCCCTCACTTCGGCAGACACCAAGAAGTCAACGCATTCATCAGGTTGTTGATGTCTTCATACCACAGCAGATACTTATGGTTGGACCACCACATCACTGTGGATCCGACTCTGCTCAATTGGATCATAGGAATTAGCATGCAAGGCTCTAACCCATAGGAAATTTACCCAGGCAAGACCTCAGACCAAGCACTAGCACAACAAATAAAGGAAACTTATGGTGATGTAGAGAAGGGTATGTGAGGCTACAAGGAAGCCTCTATCTAGAGTGGCACAGTGTACCTTGCATGTCAGCTAATCGTGGGCAAGTTAGTTTGTAAGAAAAGACCAACACATGTGACTGGCTTCATAGTTGACCTCGGAGGTAAGTGATTTGAGGGAATACAAATGAATTGGGCACAGTATCTTGTAAACCAGTTAGAGATGGATTGTAGAGGAGTGTAAGACCAAGGGTATGAGTTCCACTTTAGTTGGTTTCTCATACTCATTGCTTTCAGCACTGGGAACTGCCAGAAGGAGCCTCTTTTCTGGTGATCGAACCTTTCGAACCACTAGCCGCAAAGTTCTGTACGTTGTGGTACTCCAGTGACATCAATAAGTAGTGGCAATCCAATGTTGTCTTCCACACCTACTTCAACCAACTGAAGAATGCAATTCATTCTACATCGCGAATCACCCCAAACATACTTCATAGGTTTAGACCTTTGATGAAATTTAGTGCGGACCGCCACTTCACCTATATTACAGCACGCAGTGATAAGCATAAACAACAGCTCCAATCCTACTACAGGATGATTTGGAGGAGATCACCAAGGAATGGTTGGCGGACCTCCTTGTTGCAGCAGACCCCATAGACATGTCTGACGAGGAAGTCCCTAAAGCTATGCTGAATACACATGGGCCAAGCAGGACTAAGAAGGATGAAAAAGTTGAAGATGTCCCTAGCACGTCCATGAAGACTACTTCGATCTCACCTACGCAGGGAGGTGATGGTGATGAGCTAGGCGGTACAAAAGTTGAACAAAATAGAGGCGAGGTTACTCCACCTAGAGTGGAGGAGGATCCCTCCATGAAAATAAATATGACACCACCAAAACCCTCCTCCCAAAAGAAAGCTAAGGCCACCCAGACCAAGATTAAAACTACCCTTACTTCGGATGACTTTGACTAATTACCGCACTGAATGATGTTTCATTAGATCTCACAGAAAAGCAAGAAGCAAAGCAGGAGGAGCTATTCAACCGAATCAAGGGAGAAATCAAAGAAGTGCAGCAAACATTCCAGTCTAGCCAAGTGGTTTCTACAACACCCTTTATAAGCAAAACATTAGGAATAGGCAATGAACCCACTCAATTACACGAGATTGCTTATCAAGTCAAAGCTCGCCTTTGACGAGCTTAAGAAGACACAACACAAGCCACCTAGGCTTTGATGCAAGAATAGAAAGCACTTCCAGAACAACAGAATGAGGCAAAATGGGAAAAGACTACCTTGAAAATGAAGTGGGACGAGGAAAAGACAGCTACTAGTAGAGAAACTTGAAGTATAGGAAAGGGTTCACAAGGCACTGCACTCTATGATAGTCATAGAAGTGAAGATGGAAGACCGTCTCCCATAGCAGGTGACCCAACTAGAAGAAGTAATCCAGCAACTCCAACAGCGCATCATGGATGTGGATCTCTGCACCATGCCCAAGACCCCCCATAAAATAAGAGATCTAAGAGAGGCCACTTCTTGAAGCGTAGTTGGCCGATTAAAAACCTTTACCTTGGAATACAAGCAGTTGAGCGCTAGAAGCACCCAAACTTATGAAACCCTCATAGAGAATCCAGAATTGCAGACATTGGAGGCACAGCTCCAAGAAGCAAAGAAGCATGCAGACTTGCTACAAGCGTAGATAAAGACTTTGACCCCAGTCAAAAGAATGAAGAGGTTCAAAAAAAAATGCACAACCCAACAACAAGTACATACACTGCAAAGTAAACTGATGGAAGTCTCCCAACGACTTCAGCCAATCCAAGAAAAGGCATGCCAACTGTTCGCTGAAATTGAAAGCCGGGTAGATGAACTCAAATAGGTTGTCATCACTACAGAAAAGCACCTGGAAGGACCGCTCAATGAAATAGTGATCCAGGAATTTACTAAGAAAGAGGTTGTCACACTGCAGCAGGTCGAAGCAGCACGAGCCAAGCTTGAGGCATTCGAGGCAGAATTGATAAGACCTTAGTGACTCGGGACGAGTCACAGGTGAGTGTTGGGGGCCTACTGGCCCTTGACCAGGTTTTGAAGAATACTTGGTCATATTTGACCATTTTTTGGACTGCGACAGCTTGCCAAAGATGGAGCGCAATGCAAAGAAGAAATTAGGGGAGAAAGACCTATTTTTGGGTCCCTTTTAGGGTTTTGGGTTGATGTAAAGGCAAAAGGATGTCGGCCTATGGGTTTACCCATGCTTAGGCCCATTTTGTAATCTATAAATAAATACTTAGGTAATGTAAGTAGTAATAGTAGTATATCTATGTGATGTATAGCTAAAGGCTTAGTGCTAGTAGCTGGATCTGTGTGATTAGATGTATATTGCAAGTTCTTTGTGCATGATTGTAAGAAGATTGGAAAGATCAGTGCAATTTGTTGTAGTTTTGTGCTGAAGTGCAAGGAAGAAGGATCTAGTGAGTTGTGTAGATCTTCTATCCTATGCGAAGTAAGGGTCACTGAAGCTCTGTGTTGTAACCGCTTGACCGAGATAATATAAAGAAGAAGACTTTGTGGATGTAGCCATAGGGTGGGGGTGAACCATGGTAACTTTGTGTATTGTGATATGTTCTTTGATCTAATGTTTTTATCTCCTTCTTGTCTAAGTTCTTGTGTTATTAAATAGATCTAGTTATGCTCTGTGCTTATGATATATGAATGAATGTTAGATATGATATATAATATTCTTAGTGCTTGATCTGTTGAATATAATATATATTTATGTGGCTAAGTACTGAATCATCTTTAGTCTAAGTATTCACTGCGATGCTCTATGATTTCTGTGAAGTACCATAAGGGTTAAATATTGATGAAGGATCTATGCTAAGTTCCCTGTAAAAGAAATAATCACAGATCGGTGTCCCAGCTAAGGTTGTAGACATCTGAGTCCTGTAACCACGCCTGCCTCTACCTCAGGTGAGACTTCATCTACTTCGCAGGCGTTGCTGAAAGGGTCGGTAGTTAGGGTTTTGTTGGTGAACTCTTGAGCATTGAACCATGGTCTACCCCTGTGCCAACAATAGGCCATCTAGAAATGGAGGAAGACTTTCTAAGGGATGCAATTATGGACAGCGAGGAGAAATTTGAGCCTAAGGAGAAGCTGGAAATTTTTGAATTTGTACCAGCAGAGGCAGTGGAACTGACATAATTCTGTTTGTTAGACGAGATAATTGAGTAGAAGCTTAGTGAGGAGGATTCAAAACTGGAACCTACAGTGCAGTGGCAAGCTAATGCTACAAAAGATGAAGGAAATATGGGATATTATATTGATCTTCCCATTGAGGTCTGTGATGAGAAAGAGGTGCAACCGAGCAGACCGCCAATGAGGATCCAACCATTAGACCAATTGGATAGAGTGGTTGAGGAAATTAGGAGGATGATGTTAAAATCAACACAGTAGACTGTTAGTAGAGAGAATATGATCACATGAGGAGAACCTGCAGCAGTAGGGAATAATATTAGATGGACAATTCCAAAGAGAGGTTTTGGATCCTACAGGATCTCAACAACAGAAAGGGAGACATGAGAAATATATCATGATTTTCCAAAAAGTGGAGTATGATGTAGGAGAATCTTTCCACCTCATCAAGTGCCATCAAGATAGCACATCAACATAGGAGGAATGGACTTCAAGGAAGAGAGGCACCAACCCTCTCATTTTGCGCTCGAATTTAAATTTTAAAGGAATAATTAGTTGTAAATTAAATGTTTGGAGGCTTAGGAAAGTCGATCCATGTGCCTTTGTATAGGTTGCATGCATTGTCTCCTTTAATGGCTAACATATAGATAGGTTCAGCTCTGATTCAAATCTGTAGGCATTCAATGTAATTTATGAGTAGTAGGTAGCTTGGAGGGAAATCTTGTTGAGCTCCCTCTTGTATAAATCATTGTAATATATGCCTAGTAGAGGCTATTGAAGGTTGTTGAAAATCATTGTAAGCCAAGGAGAGGAGAGAGATGGGAATCTGTTACAGTCCATTCTTCACATATTGTAATCAAGCATTCAAATATTAATACAAACAGGTAGGTTTTCCTGCATTTGTATTTTCTGTATCTTTATGTGTGTTTTATGAATGTACTGAAGTGTTTTGTGTGTGCCTACGATATGTTGTTAGGTGCATGAATGTATTCCCTTTGCAGTATTTAAATAGAATTCCCTATCCTTGTGTGAGTTTGGAGAAAACTTTGGGTTCTTTAGGTAAGTTCTAGGAGTGCATGACATAGCATTGAAACCTATGTACCCAATGCAAGGAGTGTGCATCTGAATTCTACTCCAATTCAGAGGAGAACGTGCCAATAGGGAACATCAAAATAATCTACAAGATCAGAAGGGATAGTGTTGGAGGAGCCTCATGGTTACTGAAAACTCCAGAGGAAAGTCTATGCAGAGAAGGAACAACGAACAAAGTTGATGAACACTCTGTAAGCTTAGCAAGGTGTGCTTTGAGCAATGAAAGTGTGCACATAAACTTTTCGAGTCACATGGAGGCCAAGGACCTTTACTAGTTCAATTTGTGAAGATAGTGTAAGGAGTGCACACATGAGTGAACTTTTTTTGATTGAATCTTGGGAGGAAAAACTCTTTTCAATAGCACAGAGAGGAGCCAAGTCATCTGGACTTGTACAGGAAAGTTCAAAGGGTTGATCCCCTTTGATTTTAAAGCATTCAAGCTTAAGAGAGATAACACTAAACCTTTGATAAGCTCCGGAGAAAAAGTGTGGAGTGCCAGGAGGGAACCATTAGACTTCTAAGGAAGTAGAGGACCAAGGCCTTTAGTAATTTCTAGAAGTTCCCAAGCTCATGAGAGGTAGCAAGCCCAAGTAGTCGGTAGGAGGAGTCCAAGTAGCGATTCCTTCGAAATCCTTGAAGGAGAGGAAAATCTCAAGAGAAATAATGCTTTTCACTAATGTAGGGAGAAGCCAAGTCATAGGAACTTATAAAGGGGAGAATCAGAGGGCCCAGAACCTTAGAGTTTTAAAATATCAAGCTCAGGAAGAAGATCATTCAAGTTTCTAGGAGGGTAGGAACTCTATTAAAGAGAAAAAGGTGAGACCTTTGGAACTTGAGAAAATTGGTAAAATATCAGGAGGGATATCATTTACCTAAAGCACTAGTCGAGACCTAAGAAGTTGGGCTCACAGGAGGATCAAATGTTGCAGCCTTTAATCTTTTCAAAGTAACTCATCGAACGGGAAGAGTGCATACAATGAAGGAGAGGCTACAGGTATTGTTGGATCGACATGCATGAGATATCTAGACTGTTATATCTACATCCAAGAAAGTGAAGGAGCACACATGGGAATATTAGATCTCAACCATCAAATATAGGCACGAAGGACCAACAACTGTCATATCAACAGAATATGCATGGGGAACAACAATAAATCCCAGTCATAGGATCTAACCATAGAGGACCAACAAATGTTGGATCCAGGTAAAGTGCACGAGACTTAAATATGCTTAAGAACACAAGAGAGTAGGATCATTGAAGAACGAAGCCCCAAATAGATCTGAGCCATTCATTGCTCGACATATCTAGGTCATCGATCTAAGAGATAGGTGTCAGCAGGGAGAAGGGTTCAGGGGAATATCACTTCAGAAGTTAAAAGAAAAGGTTGGTTTCCAAAAGTCCCAAAGCCTGAAAACTTAGCACCCTTTGGTTTTAAGCCTTTAGTCATATCCCAGGCTCATATCAAAAAAGGGGCCTAGCGAAAGGAACTAGCCCCTCTGTTTTGTTTTCAATTTTTTTTAAAGGAACATGGGATTGGCAAGAGCTTGTGAGTCTCATAGAACCAGACCCTTAGGAGAAAAGGGACATGTGTAAACTTGTTTGGGGGTCTAGCAAGGGACCTAAGAGATGATCTAGCTCCAATTCTTGAATGATCCTAGACTGTGAGGTTGAGAAACCCCAGGAGGAAGAGGGGGGTATGCATCACTAACCATGCTTTTGTCTCTCCCCCCCTTTCTCTCACTCTCTCTCTCTACCCCACCCTCTATGTCTCCCTATACCTCACTCTCAAACACTCTCTTTTTCTTCCCCTCTCCCCCTCTCACACTCTCTTTCTTCCTCTCTCTCCACCACCCCTTTATACATTGCAAGGAAATAAATGGCCTTGACCTAGACATTTCAAGACCTATACCTAGACCTAGACATAGAAATACCTAGACATGGAAAGACCTAGACCATGACGTAGACCATGACGTAGACTATGACATAGACCTCAGGCTAGACCTAGACCATGACCTATATTAAGACATATAGCTAGAGATAGAGTTATACCATGACCTATACCTATTCCATGAGCATGACCTAGATCTTGACCTAGAGCTTGACCTAGAGCTTGACCTAGACCCACCTAGATCCATATAATCCTAGGAATAACCTATAATCAACCCTTAACCCCCTCCAAACTCAATTCCTAAGTGACTTATGCATATACCTATTTTTAAAGTCCTCACAACCCTTTCACCCACATCACCCACATATTGGTGCGCTAACCATTGCTCTATGCTTCAAAACACTTCCAATTCTAATCCCTTAGGTACTATTTTTTCATAAACCACTATACATATTTATTCATAATTTTGGTCTATAATAAATTCTATATCCATTGAATTGAGAGAATGCATGTTCTCTTGCAACTTTAAATCCTTGTGATTGCTTCTGATCCATGCCTAGTGTTATCACTCCAAGAAACTCCTTAGGGTTGTAGGCTAAGGATGCTTGGTAACTTAGAAATAATGTGTATATATGCTTGGAACAATGGGGTATTGTATGATCAATGTAATAGACAACTCATACATCTAAAGAAACAGTGCTTTCAGGAAACAATAATCAGATCAAGTAAATTGAAAGGAGAGGATGAAGAACACTATTCTTGATTTCCAAATACAAATGAATGTAGGGCTTAATGCAAGATAGAGAGAAATCCTTTACTTCAAGTCTATGAGCTCAATAAAGAGATAACAGTCTTCATGACCTAAAATAAACTGAAACAAAGTACAAAAAAGGAAAGATGGATATTTCTGATATTGAAAATGAAAGGAAATTGAACTTTATTCCTGCAAATAAGACTCTATACAGTAGCACCAAATATCTCCCAGTTTGAACCCTTGTCTCTTAGAAAAGATAGGCATTTATAGCCTTTTACAATCAGTTTTTAAGATCCTAAAAACTTGGATCTGTATCTAAAAATAGCAATTCAAATCTAATTAAGCAACTTGAATACAAAGACTTAATCACTAGACTAGCATTTGAATTGTCTTCAATCTCAAAATTTGACATATGTATTCTTCAGTTCCTGGAATCTCTGATGTTATGAAACATGGTAAAGGCACCTGTCTTGACAGTTGGATTTCTTCAATGTTCATAGTCGATACCTGAGGAAATCTAGTTTAGCATGTGGTTCTCAAAAACTCCCACGAATCTCTGATGCAGAGTCTTTTTCGATCAAGATGTTATCCCTTTGATACTATGGAACCTCTTTAAAACCTGTGAAAAATGACCTACTCCATCCCTATCTTTCAAAAATGCTTTTTCTTCTTTCACTAGCTAACTCGCCTTGTGATTCACTGGTTAGCTGGTGAAAGTGTTGCCTTTCACCAGCTAACTGGTTGTAAAATTTCATTGTGCACTGGTGAAAGCTCTGCCTTAGCCCAAAATGAACTTTCACCTCCAAAACTGTGATTCCATCAAAACTCAATGTGTCTCTGCTTTGTCCCCTTGCATGTTCACAACAACCTGAGCAAGCACTTGCAAATCTGGGTGTGATTTTTTCTTTTGCTTCAATTTTCTGATTTTCCTTTTAAGGCGCTTTGCTAGCCACCATAGACTGTTATAGTCTTTGGTGATTTTCTGTTTCCTCTTCTTTTCCTTGACACTTTCACGAGCCAGTTTTTCAAATGCAGCATTGGTTTCTGCAAAATTATCAGACAGCTTCTTGTATCTTTCCTTTATTACCCTCTCTAAGACCTCCTACTGAGCGATCACTTCTTTGAGATGCTTGATTTTCTGAGTTTTCTTCGACTTAGTGCTCTTTTATGTTTCCCCTTCCTTGGTGTGAGTAAAGGTCTCACAATTATGTGCAAACTCAATGGAATGTTCAGGACTTTTGATGGCAGGGCTCTCATCTTCTTGCTCTGGTTCTGAGTCTGTGTAGGGCAGGTTTAAGATGTTTGTTCTCCTTTCTGTAGGCTACTCTATAGTAGTTTCAAAATTCAATATTTTCTTTGACCTGTGAGATTTCACACCAGAGATTCTATCTTCTGGAGGTCCTAGAAGGGTTCTCCTCTTCCTCGAGCTTCTTTGAGGAGTCGATTGCTTCTTTCCCTCTTTCCTCTATTCATTCACGGGCTGAGTTTGAGTTTCAAATCCCTCCCAAAAATAAAAATGTTGCCAGGTCCTTCCCTTCTGTCTTAGCTCCTCCAGAATGATCAGTTTAATAAGGCCAAAGTGGCACAGAGTGTTCTTCATGCTTAGGGGTTCAGCTCTAATATTTTTACAGACCTTAGTTAAGCTCTTGTGCAAGAAGAAAGGTAGATTTAGGAGAGTTTTACCTGTGAAATGGTCTAAGAGCTTGAAGTGATACAACATCAGTTTGTCATACCTTCCTTCTGAATTTATGTAGAGTTGGATGCCCTTAAACAAATCTTGCCACTCCTCTTCTAAATGGGAAACTGGCATGCTCTTCTTCCATGCATTGTGTCTGAATTCTTCCTTCAAATATGCTCTGAAATTTAAGTTTTTGGTGGCAGTTGTTTTGAACCAACTCTGGCCCGATCTTGGTAAGTTGGTCGCTGCAGCGATGGCACCTTCATCCACGATGATCTCCAAGGACCCAACACGGGCTTTATTTCCATCAAACGTTTTAGCAAATGCTTCTGCTGTTGATTGATGACAGCCATTCTGTAACCTTTCAAAAAATTCCACACAACCTGCGTTTGAGAAGTGTTTTTTCACTTCTAGATGCGTCTGTAGGAAGGATAGATTGTCCAACTCTTTTCTCAGTAAAGAACCACTGCATCTCCTCGCCATCTGCAACTCAAAATCCCAAACGATTCGGCACACCAAACACTGCAAACTGTTGTTCGGGCCGAAGTCTTGCGCTGGTGAAATCACTCGGCTCTGTCTTTCAACATTAGAAACTTAGCATACATTTGTGAGTGATGCGTGTTAGGGAAGCGATGAGCCGATTTGATGTTTTCAACCAGGTAGTACAGCTCCTATACCTGCGATAATGGATTCAAATTCGCCATTTCCGACGCCATGATTGTGAAGCATGCGTTACTGAACAAGATCTGCTTTGTAATCCGATTTAGATGTGCAAACCTGAGTCTCCATCATTATCCACTTTCACCAGCGCATCGTTCTTGATTTCATGATGTGGGCTGATCGTATCATCATTTGATTTTTAAAACGTGGATAAAACGCACGTGATTCCCGCTTTCACCAGCTAATGGCCCGTGAGAAGCGCTCCTCGGCTATTGAAAATCGCCGCTTTCATCAGCGCACAACCCATGAGAAATGCTCCTTAGCTGTTGAAACTCACCACCTTCACCAGCTAACCATCACCTTTAAAACACACGTTAGCTGTTGAAAGCGTTTTATGAAAATTTTAAAGAGAAGACCTTTATGGGTCATCTTATTTCTAAGACAAAAATCAAAACCTAAGTCTTACTACTAGAAAAACTCAAAACCAAATTTGAGAACACTACCAGTAGCCATGCTATCAACCACAAAATGAAACCATAGTGACGGGTTCATTTTGGGAGCTAACATTTGGCTCCAACTGGGATGGGCATCTCCCTGTGAGGTGACCAAGAACCTAGCTAGACTCAGTAGCCTTTATTACAAAATTGAAAAGAAATCTTAAAAATAGTTTTGTTGGTACCATTGGGCATGGAGTTATTCAAGTGACAGAAACAAAGAAAACATAACTAAAAAAGAATATGTATAAATAGAACAGGGCTTTTAAGAAAATCCTTATGAAAAATAGGTCTTCAAAAAGCGCCCATTGAAAGGGCCACCTACTACTTCCTCACCTGAAAGATTTTGGAGAACAAAGGTATTATTCTGCTGCACCACTATTATGACAAAAGGACCTGTCCAGAGAGCCTCAAAATTGTCGTGTTTCCCTTTCTCTTGCTTTGTTGCATCCCACTTTAAGACTAAATCCCCTGTTTTGAAGACATTTGATTTGACTTTCTTGTCAAAGATCTCCTTTATTTTTTCTTGATGTAATTCTGTTTTTTCCAAAAGCTGCTCTCTATCTTGCTGTATCTCTACCAAATTATGAATTCTCTAGGTCAAATCACTTGGTTCAGAATCAGTTTCTTGTAAAAACTTTGCAACCGGCAGTGCAAGTTGAACAGGAAATATAGCTTCAGTACCATATACCAACTTGAAAGGAGATGTACCAATTGATTTCTTACATGTAACCCTGTCAGCCCACAAGGAAAACTTCAGCTTGGAATCCCAACCTCTGGCATTTTGTTCAAGCAGCTTCTTTATAATTCTGACTAAACTCTTGTTGGATGACTCAGCTAAGCCATTCCCTTGTGGATAGTAAGCAGTGGAATGTAGCAGCTGAATTCCCATCTCTTCACACAATTTCACCAAGTGTTTATCTTTGAATGCAACAGCATTATCAGTGACTATTCTCTTAGGGCATCCAAATCTGGCAAATATGTTTTCTTGCAGAAAATTTATGATGACAGTATGATTGGCGTTCCTGGTGGGAATAGCCTCAATCCACTTTGTAAAGTAATCAGTGGCAACAAGGATCCACCGGTGCTGATCACTAGAAGACAAATGAATTTCACCTATGAAGTCCAGGCCCCACTGCTGGAAAGGCCCTGTGACCACTATAGGTTTGAGGGGAAGGGACTTTAGTTGTTGTTTGCCTTCAAATATTTGACACTTGTCACATGTTCTCACAAAATCACACACATATGAAAATAAGGATGGCCAGTAGTAACCAGATCTTAAGATTTTATGTGCAGTGGTTTTCCAATAGTGATGTCCCCCACATTCACTATTATGGAATTCAATCATGACCTTAGCTACTTCTTCTTGGTTTATGCACCTCAACAATAAACCTATTGGATTTTTCCAGAACAATAAGTTTCCATTGATGCAGAAATTTACAGCTTTTAGCTTCAAAGCCCTTCCTTGTGTTTTTGTCAAATCTGATGGGACTGATAAAGTTTGCAGAAAATAAATAATGTGACTGTACCATTTGCAACCAGCTAGGTGAGCTGAGACCTGCATTTCTTCACCTTCTTTATCCTCTGAAGACTGAACTTTATCTGTATTAACACTTACCAAATTTATTTCAAGCAGCCTGCAATTTTCTTCTACCAGAAGTTTGGCAAGGCCCTAACCCTTCACAAGTTTTGCTGGTTTAATTTCAACATCAAATTCAATCAACTTTTCTATCCACTTAGTCTTTTATCCATCTATGTCGGGTTGTATCAGCACATCTTTAACTGAACTGGAGGGAACGAAAGCTATTACCTTTGCCTGAAGGATGTAAACTCTGAAGGCTTTCAATGACTTGATAAGTGCATATGCTTGTTTCTCCAACAATTCATACTTTACCTCTACATCCCTCAAGACCTTACTGAAGAAGGAAACCAGCTGCTCCTGATCATCGACATTTTTCTGCAAGAGTACTGCTACGATTGTATCACTTGAAGCAAATGAAAAAATGTAAAATACCTTGGAGAAATCGGGGCTGATCAAAACAGGGGTTGTTGTGATGGCTTCCTTGATGGCATTGAATG
>SNQJ01S0047963.1:74501-91341 GCA_010110895.2 Picea sitchensis
TGTCCTGGGTGCTCCCGTCGACATACCTCTTAGAACAACCTTCTTCCCATCCTGATCTCTAAATCCCATTTCCAAGGTTTGGTAGTTGGTAGTGATTTTTCCCAAGGTAATCATCCACTAAACTCCTAACACCACATCTGTGTTCGATAGGTCAACCACATAAAATGTGTCTCTCACTATGTAGTTTCCTAACTTCATCTCTAAGTTTGGAACTCTGTCTAGACACTCCCCTGTGTAGCCATCTACTACTGCAACATCAAAACCCTCAAACTCCTCTATCTGAAGTGCCCGTCTCGATACTAGTGAAGGGTCGATGAAGTTATGGGTGGCCCCACCATCTATTAGGGAGATTGCTCGTTGCCCCTGAATAATCCCTATGATATGAAGGGTATCATACCTGGGAACACCATAAAGGGTCGCTATGACACCTCCCTTTCCTAGTTTCCTCTTGCTAGCCTATTCTGACGGTTGTGGGACTACTAGAGGATGGGATCCTGCCTGTTTCAGTGGTCTACGAGGAGGTTGCTCCTCTGCTGATGCTGACTCCTCCTTTGAACTAGTGGATCCATTGTCCTGCTCCTACTCCTCACTGTCCACATTGTCTGCTGCTACCTCAATATAATGAATCTCTCCCTTTCTCATGCACCTGTGGCCTGGGACCCAAGGATCTTTGCAGCTGAAGAAAATCTTCTTCCTCATAAGCTCTCGCCTAGTCTCA
This sequence comes from Picea sitchensis, assembly GCA_010110895.2. Lineage (NCBI taxonomy): Eukaryota > Viridiplantae > Streptophyta > Pinopsida > Pinales > Pinaceae > Picea > Picea sitchensis. The sequence goes on from SNQJ01S0047963.1 coordinate 75,220, forward strand.
TCATCCAACTTCTCCTTGCCCTTCGATTCTCTTTGGAATGGCTTCCTGTCTCGATCCCTCTAGGGCACAAATGGTTTGGAGAAATTTTTATTCCTTGGCACTGAATCTGCCATATCTCGAGTGCGAAGGATGGCATCCTGCAAAGTGGGAGGCCTTTCTGCCTTCACCCATCCTCTCAAAGGCTCTGTGAGTCATTCTATGAATAGAATGATCATCCTGGGCTCTAATATATCTGTCACTACCATGACTACCCACTAAAACTCTGTGATGAATGCCTCTGTTGTTCCAGTTTGTCTCAACTGGGCTAGATCCCTAAAGTGTATCTCGAGATCCTTCATGTCAAACCTGTCCATGAGCCTATCTATAAACTCGCTATAGGAGGTGATGCGACTGTGACCCAATGTTACCAGTCCATGATACCACCACTCGTGTGCCTCACCCTCCAAGTGTAAGGTCGCAAAACAGATGGCCTTTGTCTCGTTCATATGGTTGATCTTCTAATACATGTCTAGCTTCTGTACCCAAGCTCTAGAAGTGTATTTGGACAATCCGTCGAAAGAAGGGATGGTGAGATTCCCAACTTTTTGGATGAAATCAATGTTATTCCCCTGTTGTTGTTGTGGTCCTCCCCTTTACGGCTCTCTGGGGTGGTTCCTGCGTCTGAGTCCATAGTACTCTACTAAGGTCATGTCCTAATGGAATTCATGACCCAATGTTGTGTACTCCCTCCTATACTCTGCAATGTTGTCAGCATGAGTGGGTGGCCTCTGTGTTATTGGTGGTGCTGCTGCTAATGGGGGTGACCTCTGGAAACTAGGAAACAAGGGTTTGGGAATCCTACTTACAGAGGTGTATGTGAAAGAGGGTGACTGGGGTCTACTTCCTACTCCCGAGTTCCCCTGTTTTGTATGTGGGACTTGTGTATCTGGGGTTCCCACTCTAGCCAATCTATCAACCACCTGTGCCAAGGACTGAGACATGGTCCATTGACTAGCTAACATATCGTTGATAACCTACATGAAAGTTGCCTCTGGATCTATGGGGGCCTTGCCACTACCCTCTGTTCACTCATATCGGTCTCCTAGCATCCTCCCAGCCTTGCGCTTAGCCTCACGCTCTGCCCTTCTCTCTGCTTCTCTATGTGCCTCTTCCTCTTCTTCTGAGCTAGGAGGAAAAGGGGGGAAATCAGGCATATGCCTTCTTTCTTGATGCCTGTTGTAAGTGCCATATTCGTCACCTACGTGTTCACGACCCTCAAGGTCTTCTGCTGCACTCATTGTCTTTAGTCACAAGCTGGTAGGACTAAATTTCTGATACCACTGTAATGTTCTTGTCTTGGCTAGTCTAGGAAACACTTCTAATGTGTGTGTAGGATCAAAAGTTTACAACATATAAATGATCATACAAATAATAAACATGACAAAGGACTGGAAATTTTGTATTATGATATCTCTGTGGATTACAAAATGGTTGAATGTGGATGAATAAACTGACAATACTCAACTAGATCAACAGACAAACGATCTTATCCGGAATACAAATAAGAAACTAAAAGATAATACCCAGAATATGGGAGCAATATGGAATCAATGAAGAATGATGGAAGACCTGGATGATCTTCTCGGTGACTAGGGTGTGACTTTCAACACCGAAATCATCCAACTGGTGTCTTCCTCTTGGAATACACTGAACTATCTCTCTTGAGATGCACCTCTTCTCCTTAATGACAAGTCATAATCTGCATAATGATGAATTAGGTCGCTGAACCTTCCTTTATAGCTTTCCAAAACCCTAAATCATGCTAAAACCCTAATTCATTATTGACAAACAAAACCCTAAATCACTACTGAAACCCTAATTCACTGTTGACTTCTATTTTTGGCTCATAATGACTTAAAAGCGCTTTTAGCCCTTTTTATCTCAATGTCACTTTCCTAATATAACACCTGTGACTGGAGTGACCTATAGTAACCATGTTTACCCTATTTGGCCCTGACTATAGTCTAACGGGGTGGTTTAGACCATTAAGCCTCCTCTCTAGAGATCCTATTTGGAAAGGGGCATTACAGAGTATGTGACTTCATGAAGGAATTTGTTGAAAAGACAAGAAAATATGTTCAGCATGTGCATGTGGCTCAATGTAAAGATGAACATTTTAGAATATGCAGAGATACATTTCTCGTTGGTATTGTGTTATCAATGGTTGATTTTGTTTCCAACTACACCCTTCAATCGTAAAATAAAATTCAAAACCAATATTATCACTCATAGTAGGTTAGCATAATGGTAGATATCACATACGTGCATGGGCCAGATTGTAACGAATGAAACAAAGTTATATTGAAGGAGTACATCACTTATACATAATATATGATCGATGTTATGACTTAGTCTATGTACAACATTTATTTTAGCTTTTTTACAATCACCTTAAGGAGAAGAACATACATATGGATCAACATTGGATTTGGTCAGATGGTTGCGTAAGTCAATTAAAAAATGCTTGTGTATTTCGATGGTTGTGTATGTTGCACAAAAATATCAAGGTACAACACATTTGGAATGATTTCGAGTATGGGAATGGGAAAGGGGAGCATGATGGAGCAGGTGCATGCATAAAAATAGCGTTACGTAGGAAATAAATAAATTTCACAACTACTTCCAACATTCAAGATGTGAAATCCATTGTTGAATGGTGTTCTTTAGTAATGGGAGAGGCAATACAAATCACACAGGAAAGGACATGTACATATATATTTTTGGGAGGTGGTCAGTGTAGATCAATCACATTAGTATGAATGAAAAACAATCCAGGGGACTTGTGGATTCCATTCAGTTAGAACATCAGACAATGCAATAGTTGAAATATGGATGAGAAAAATCTCTTGCTTATGTTGTCCATGTAGTAGTAATGAATGGGAAAATTGTGAATTGACAGACTAGGTTGATAGATGGTATCGTGTATCACTCCCCATTGGTCAATGTATAACTATGGAATTATCCCAATTGGAGGAGGACCAATCAAGTATTTAAGTTGGTTATGATCATGTATTAGATCTCATACTATTAGGTTCATTGAAACCTTCTATTAAATTTTTAATAACTAGCATCAATGTTTTATGCTTTTGTCATTTAGTGGACTCACATGTCAGCACTCCATTTTTTACAGCGAACATATATGGAGTGGTTTCCCCAATAGGTAATGAATGGGGCATTGATTATTGGTTGGTACGTTGCTTAGAGGGAAAGAAAAACCTCATGCGATCAGTAACAAACTCAAAAGGCATTAAATTTCGTATTTAGTCAAAGGTTATTAAAGGAGAATATTTGACACAGGATAAAATAACACATAAGAAAGGTAGTTATTTGATTCAAGATTGTATACCAGGTGAAGTCGTATACCACTTTACGAACTTGGTTGTTGGTACAAACCTCCAACTACAAACAATGCCAAGTAAGAAGTCATCAAAGGTATGATACCTATTTCCGTACTCTAAGCATGAAAATTTAATGGATTTCATCAATATTAGAAGTGATCATGATCATTTACATGAGTTACCATAGGTACGTAAAAGAAATAATTGAAAAAATATTTTAGATTTATGAATTATTGAAATTTTCGCTTCATTGTATGGTTGTTATGGTATTATCATATTTCCATGCCCTTCCTTTCCTTTCCTTTCCTTTCCTTTCCATATGATTTCTTGCCATGAATTTCCTTATCATACCATGCCTTTCCTTTCCTTTCCATGCCATGCCATGCATTTCCTTGCCAATCCATGTCTTTACTTGCCATGCCATGCATTTCCTTTCCTTTCCATGGCATGCCTTGCCTTTCCTTCCCAAACCATGCCTTCCTTTCCTTTCCATCCCATGCCATGTCATACCTTGCATTCACTTCACTTTCCATGTCATTCCTTTCCATGCCTTGACATGCCATGCCTTGCATTTCCATTCCATTTCATTCTATGCCTTTCATTTCCTTTCCTTTCCATGACATTCCATGTCATGCCTTTCCATTCCATGCCTTGCCTTGCCTTCCCTTGCCATGTCTTTTCTTCCCTTGCCAAGCCAAGCCATTCCTTTCCTTGTGTTACCTTTCCATGCCATGTCGTTCCATGCCTTGCACTCCCTTTCCATGTCATACAATGCCTTGTCTTTCCATGCATTTCCATGTCTAGCCTTACAAGGCGTTAAATTGTCAAACATATGTAATAAGCACTGATAAAAACCCTAGTCCCGAAGATCCTCTATCAAATTATTTTTCGAGATACAAAATGATAGTGGAGGGGAATCACTAGTTGAAACCCGATCCTACCGATCCAATGCAATCGATGGTTCGGCGATTCGAGTCTCAGTTTTTGTTTTATCATTAAATTAAAATTGCCTCCTGAAGCCATTCAAGGACATGTTGGCAATTTGGTTTGGGGGCATAAACTACATACTGAGAAACATAACAAAGTTCCATAATCTCCCGTGCATATGTTTGGCCAAGGCCCATGCGATGACAGTGTTATCACTGAAATATCGTCCACAACATTGCATGCAAATGGTTACATAAACACAACAATGCCAACAACAATTAGTTCACCTGCAACACTGAAATGCATTTCAAAAGACAAAAAACTATACAATTGGGGAAAAATGGCATCCACAAATTGATCAAAGGAAGTGCACAGACAATGTGCAGGAAAACAAATCCCTTATAGCACACAATGTGCCAAATGCATGACTGTGTACGAGAAAATCCATGCACTTCTATGAACAATGCATTTATGGTTCTTGTCAATCCCCCAACCACTTATGAACCAACTCCCAACCTGATTTGACCTTCATATCTAAGAAAAATATGAATGGGGGGCTGGTCAAGGACTAGACGGTGGCCTAAAAGGCCCCTATTTCACACCAAGAACCAATTACATTTTTCCCTGAAGAAATGCTATAAATAAGAGCCATGGGTGCACTAAGAAACCAAGATCTTCATAATATTTTTATGTTGCCTCAATTCTCCCTTGAGAAACTTCATTTCTCTTTGGAGCCATCAAGCATCATTGAAATAAACATTCCATTGACCTCTTGAGCGAATAGCCATTGATTGTCTTCACCATTTTCCATTTTTATTCCATTGTAAGAAGAGATCTCCATTAGAGAACTCAAGATCCCTCCCAAGGAGGAAGATGGGACTCACAAGTCCTCATTTTTCTCTACGGTGTTTTTCCTAATAATCTATTGATCCATTGGTAGCATTATGTTGGTTATTGGTTGATTTTTATGGTTCTAAGTTTCTCATGCTTTATAAATTTTATTTCTCATTTTTTTTAGTTTATTTATTTGTTTATACATGTGTTTGGCTTGTTTAACCCACTCACAATTTTTTGTCTGTTTAGCAGGCCCATTTAGACATGCAAGTGTTGTTATTTTTCTCACCCAAGTGACAAAATCAACAAAACAAATTGGCAACCATACTGGGGATAGGTATCAAATTCCACCCTATTTGGGCTTAGAGAGCACTTCTTTTTAATCAATTTGTCTTGCAGGTACCAAAACCGTCCCAGCCCCACTTGTTAAAGGAAAAATTTAGAGTTGGAGGAGGAGTATTTCACTCAAAAATTTCTCCCCTGATGCGTGAAAGGAAGTGCATGGATTTTCCTGCCCACAAACATGCACTCTGCACAGTATGTGCACCATAGACTTATTTTCTCTACGCATTGTGCACCGTCTGTGCACCTGTGAGAATTGTAACCCACACACATATCCAGTTTTTCAAAATTGTAAGGCTTTTTGTGATGATTTGAAGGCCCCTAGCCTTCATATTTTTTATTTCATGCACTTTGCAATGCACATGCACTCCACTTAGAATCGTTTCCCATATGAAAGGTTATCTAAACATAGGCACTTAGGGGGTAAAAAGAACCAAATATTCTCCTCTTTTTCTTTGGTTTCCACATGGATGGCTTGTTTGGTTTTTAAAATTTTAAGTTGATATTAATGTTATCATACATAAACCACTTACATCAGGACTAGAAGTTAACTTTTACCCTTGAGTATGCTCTTCTATCGCACCCTAGTGTGATCTTGAGAATCATAAAGGTGGTTTAAGGGGCATTTCATCTCCCTTAACAAAAATCTTTAGGAGAGGACAAAAGGCCCCCTAGGGCTCCTCTTAGTTTATTTTTGAAATCATCTTAAAGTTGTAAGGGCCCATACATGCCCACATGTTGCAAACTTAAGACAGTTTCTTGAAATTTCTTTCTTAGTTTACATCACAAACTAGGGAAGTTTAAAGATCAAAGTAACGGGCCAATACATTCCCACATGCTTGCAATCTAGGATAGTTTTCAAAGCTTTCTTAGTGTAAACAACATTTAGGGAGTTTAAAGGACTTGTAAGGACCCATATGTCCACATTATAGTTCTTTAGGGCTTTTAAAATTCTGCAAGGTTATACCAATAACACTTAGTAAGATAGGTAACAAAGATTTGTAAGGACCACATGAAGTTCACATGTTGCAATCTCACACCTAACATATTAAAAATTTGGCACATTTGTTTTTCACTATCTCACACACAAAGTCACTCCTCACTCACATAATTTCTACCTTGAATTGTGGAGGTTGAAGTAGTTTTTCTCCAAAGGAATTATGAAACATCCCACTACTTCTTTCAGGAATTATCCACACCCAATTCAAATGAGATTGGTTCACATCCCCAATCTCTCAACCCACCACATCTAATTTTTTTCTAAAATATCACTAAGTTTTCCTCCACTGGAGGTGCCAAAAAAAGTTTTTTAGTCTAGGTAGGATCTCGAGGGTAGGCATCCAAATAACCCCTCGTTATCTGGTTCTCACATTTTCAAACATTAGAAGTTGACAAATAGGGAACTTTCAAAATCCTCCAAGTCAAGTGTTCCTACACCATAAGGTAGGGAGATACCCATGAAGGGTTGAAGTCCAAGGTCTGGTTGTTCTGTGTGTCCTCCCTTCAATCACCCAACTCTTGGAAGGGATCCAGCCTGTGAACCATTTCTGAGGCCGAAAATCTAAATGTCGCACTTTGATCGAGGTACCTAGTGACCAAAATTTAGGACATCTATCCATGTGGAAATTGTGGGCTGCAATTGCAACTTGATCTGATTTTGTGTGGCTATTGGGAAATATCAACAGCTCTTTCGAGATATGCACACCCTCTACCCCTCATTATAACTTATTATTTCATCCTTCACTAGTTCCTATTCTGGTGGATTTAGCGCCCACTGTTGAGTGATTTTGGAAGGTCCAGTGTTATTTGAGAGGAAGGATGATACGTCTTTTAGGACACAAGAATTTGCTTTTATTTTTTCCCCCATGTGGACAAAATCCACCTACCCACATGTTTTCTTATTTACAGTTGATCTATGTATGATGCTCATTTACTTATATACAATTGTGAGTTGTACTATCTTATGAAGTTCCATATTATACAAATCTCTTGTTCATTTATTTCTCTTATCATCACTTGCACACATTCACTTTTCTAATCGTACACCATAGGGGACCCACACAATCTCCATCATTCCAGACATTTGAAAAATATTCCTCCTATTCTCGGAGGATTCCCTAGTCTTGCCAACTCATTGGATCGACCATATCAGACCCCTGTAAGTGATACTATTTTGGGATGAGATTTACTTGGTTCCACTTTGCTTAAGTCTAATTCTCAAGGCCATCCATCCACTAGTTCTCCTTCACACAGAGGCAGGGGGAAAGATCCTTCTCAAGGGAGAAGTACAACACCACCAAACCTCCCTCAAGGGTTAGGTCCACTACCTACTCACATAATGGCTAGAACTAATCCTCCCCCAAATCCCCCTATGCCATAATTGTCATCTCTCAACATTCCCGACTTGACAAAAGTCATGAATGATCCCATTTTACATGACCCCACATGGCCCAATATGCCTACCAAACTACCTTAAGATATTCCAAAATTTGAAGGAAAATCGGGGGAAGATTCCGCCAACTATGTTATGACCTTCCACTTATGGTTCTCTTCAAACAACATCATGTATGATTCCATCCGATTAATTTTATTTCAAGGAACACTCATTGTTCCATCAACCAAATGGTATGTGGACAAAAAATCAGGGTCCCATGTGACATTTGAATCCTTGGCCAAGGCCTTTTTGGTCTTTTTTCGACTACTAGTTCATCATGGAATTGGCTTAGAACTTATCTCTGAGTGAAAACAAACCTCATCTATCCATATTTCCGATCACATCCATGAATGGTGTCAGCATCGTAGTTTGTGCAAATAAGAAACCACTAAAGAACAGTGCCCCAATTGGTTTCTTAAATCACTTGTCTCTAAACTTTCCAAATATGTATCATCCACTTTTCCTCAGATAGAGGAGGAGGCCATCAACAAGGCTCAACAGTTATAACTTATCTATGCTCAATCAAGTTACTTATACATAGTGTTACTTGATGCACCTGGACCTATACCATTTGGCAAGGACAAACCTGGGATGTCCCATGCTGTGTATGGGTTGATTGGTTCCATGACACATCACAACCCTTACATCCAATCACCACCTATTTATGGTGCACCTCAATATACACAATCATATGGAGGGCCATCTTATTACCCTCCTCCCCATTACCAACAACCATATCATGTTTCTACCCCACCACCCATGAGTGGAATATCACCAGTACCCATGATGCGTCCAACCTCTCAAACAAGTTCGAGTTCACCTTCTACCTCAGCATATAACTTGGGCACTAGTGAAAGCACTTCAACTTCCTATGCACCCTATGGATCCTTGCCACAAAAAAATCCATATTTCCCATTTCCTATTCCTCCATAGTCGGTTGCTCCTCCACATGGAAAACCACATGTCGACATTAACTTTGTTCAACCCTCTCCCATTCAACAACTTCATACTTTTGAACAATTGAATACAAAAAATTTGGCCCATCAGCCGAATAATCCCAAAAATAAAGGGAAAAAACAAAAAAATAATAACCCAGGACTAGGTGGAAATAAACCCCTACCCAACCATCCTGTTGGGGGTAATCAAAATCAAGGAAACCACAACCCCGAAGGGTACAATAAAAACAAAATCCAAGGGAAGAAAAACAACAACAATCTTCAGAATAACTTCCCTTTTTCTCTCCGTGGTGAGTATGGACACTATACACACCATTTCCCCCAAATTTTCAACTTCAAACGGATGAAATAATCTAGGAACACACCACGTCCTCCAGCATTGCCTGCCCTTCAGTAGGCCCCAAAAACATACTTGCAACTGCCACCTTCGACCATTTTGAAAAACCCAATTCCACACCAAGGTGTGATGAATACCCAAGAGGAGGTACACCCTGCTCCACCCCAAATGGGGTAGTATCAAAACCCAGGTCCCATTCAACCTGGAAATCCAATCGATCACAACATCCTCCTTACCAGTGAAGAAGAAATTATTTTTAACAACACACAACCGCCATCATGTTGTTCCACCTGAATATACCCCAACCACTTTGGAAGCGTCTCTAGCTATAGCCGAACAACCCTTGATGATTCCACTCCCTAACACTGAACCAAACATTCTCATACCTCATGTTCCATTACGAAGGAATGTCAATAATCTTCATGCTAGGGCAGCCCACACTTATAGTCTAGTCGAGGACTTAGCTCAGTCTCCTTATTTACTGGAGGTACTCCAAATCTATCCAACTTAGTAGAAGTCATTGTTTTACGCCTTGGAGGAAGTCGACCCAATAGACACTAGACTCATCACCTTTCATCTAGATAGCAGAGAAGCACACCTCCCCTCCCTGGTAGCTTTCCAGATACTAGTTAAGATATGGAACATCACAGTTCATCAATGTATCATCAATGAAGGTGCATCCACATGCATCATGACCAAAGTAGTGCGGAAAAATATCATCTCCCCTAATCTAGTACCATCTGCCATCACCTTGCGAGCCTATTATGGTCGACCCTCATCCCCTGAAGGGATCTTCCAAAATATCCCTGTTGAACTCAGGGGAAAAACCATCCTCATCGACATTTAATTTATCGATGCCCCACATGATTACAATATATTTTTTGGAAATAGCTACATGTATTCTATGAAGGAGGTGGCCTCTTCTATGTTTCAAATGATGACGTTCCCCCATAATGGGAAAATCGTCACCAACAACTAAATTACACAATATCAACCTAACCATCCCGCCAACATCGATAACATTCTCCCCCTCATCCGCACTAGCTTGGATTCTTATTCACTCATTAACCTGGGTACTGGAATTTTCAAAGACCCATCCTTGCTGCAAGCATACCATGGAGAACCACCTCTCTTACACCCTTCAACACAATTGTGTGTAGTGTATTCTAATGGAATCAATATAGGAGACATTATTCCTCCCACTGAGGCCTCTCCACACCTTGACATTCCACCAGTTGAAGAACTATTACCTCAATAATTCCTTGAGAACCCTACTACACCACTTATCCCTGATTTCCCCCCCTCCAGGGGAAAATCCTGGTTTGGGAGACAGTCCCCCAAGCCATTATCCAAATTCCCTTCTTCTACCCCCCACTTGGATTCCAAGCATTCCAGGTAGTTGCAACCCTTACCCTTTATATCATGGTGGTTTCCATCCCTGTATGGTATCTCCATCCACCTGCATTGGTTCCCCAACCATCTCTTCCTCCTCATGTGAAGGGAATACCGATGCAAATTCCAGTACAGGCTCCTACCATGCCACCATCTTCCCCACTATTGGCACCATTGTCACTGTTGGAGGCAGACGAAAGAAGAAAGAGCCCACAACTCCACTTCCCCCCCGAGTTCAACTTCCTTTCACACTATGTGAAAGAGATGGGCACCCCACTAATAGAATCCCTACTCTTCTAGAGTTACGCAATCCAATCCAACTCCCTCGAGACACAACATTTCTCGCCACTCCACCAAGTACATACACTGCTACTCCAGAGTCCTTCACTACATGCAATAAGGGTTTGCAAACCAAATTTGTGTGCACCATATTTTTAGACTATGGCCACTACACTCATCATTTCCCATCTCTACCTCAATTTCGCCAGATGTTAGCCACAATACTCCAAACCTCTCAACCAGAGCCCTCTCTGCTACCCCTTATTGGTGCTCACATTACTAACATTAGTTATGTCTCTTCATCATTCCCTGGCAGAATGAGATGTCCTTGCACTCTTTGTGATTCACTTGATCACTTCACATACTAGTGTCCTTCGATTTTTGCATATCGAGGTCATCAGTCAACCCCTTTTCAACCTCGTCTGATCACCTCACCATGTGTAATGCACTCTCCAGATACTTTCAAAATTACCTCCCTTGAACCTGAATCACTTTCCATCACTCCATGGTTCACAGTTCGACTGTTTGAGTATATCCCCTCGAATTCTCCCAATTCTCCGGTAAATTTCCCATAGGTGATCTTTCCCCCCACCACAGTTTATCACCCACAGTTCCTAGAAATTTGGTTTATGTCATGCGAGACAATTCTCCTGTAATATCCCAATTCTCCTGTAATCTCCCAATCTCCTCTGAATGCTCTCGTTAAATCACTATAGCAGCAAGTATGAATGAGGTGGCATTGTGGACCCACCAGCCATATATAGTCCCTTTTTCCAAACTTCCACACTTAGTTATAGGAGCCCAGAGCCTCCATTTTCTGATCCATTCTCATCCATGCGATCCTAGTCCTGCCATCTACACAGTCACATTCCTAGGTCATCATCTGCACTTGGCCCCGGGGGATCATTTTTCTTACTTCACATTTATGTATGCATGCTCATGTTCAAAATTATCAGATAACTACTATATGTTCTTTATCATCAGATATTGTTCACGTCATGTATTTGGTTTTCATGTGTGCAGGTACCTAGTAGTCAAAGCAATACAACCCCTTCAGGTATATGTTCTACACTAGAATGTAATTATTCCCTATGTAAATCAATTCCATCTCCTAGTCAAACCCTCTGATAGTCACCTTTAGGGTCCTTACAACTGGATTTGCAGTATTGTCACCTATGCTGCATTTTGGCACTGTCACCTGGTAGCTCTCTCCCCCACATGAGTTATCCCATTCATAGTTCCCCTTGGCAACTTGACACTCATGCCATTTTCAACCCCTAGGGATGGGAGTCCTGATAGTATTATGCACTTCCGAGAATAAGTTGCATACTTCTTCTCATCATATTGCTAGCTTTCCCAATGGAATCCCAGGTTATATCATATTGGTTTTATTGATTGCACCTTCGTAGTATCATTATCCCTCCATCTCATCCACCATTAGTTTTCCCATATTCATATTCCCCTCCATTCATTTACCTCATACAAAGACCCACCCATGGGGCCCCCACCCTCCACCAGTTCTCTTCACAACTTGCACCTTCATAGGCCAATCCATCTTGCACTCAAGCATCCATTTTTGTATCTTTATATTCAACCCAAATTATTATTTATTTATTTGGTAATTGTAAAAAGGCTTTGTTTCCAACATTTACTTAGCTTTTTTTCATCACCCTTGATGACCTTCTTTTCCCGAAAAAGAAACCCATGTCACCCTTGGTTGGGGCCTTCAGTCTCCCTTTTCATTCTGACATCGTTCATAAAACTTGAGGATCCCAAGTCCATGTACTCATGATCTCTGAGTTTTTCCACTTTGTTAGCCTCTGGCACAATTTAACCCCATATCTAGTCATCCCCCTGACACTAGACACAATATCACGGTTTCTACCAATCCTCCTTAGAAATTCCCCAACCAAGGGCAGTCTTGAGTCTCACTACATCTTGACTTCGTTCATGTTACCTGTCAATACCTGATATCATATCAATGGATTTAATGAATCCCTTTGCTTCTTGGAGTCACGTCTCCCTTTTTGTCGACATCAACGTAGTTTCCACAAGGGAGACAATATCTTGAATCTCATTACCTTTATAATGAGTCTCATATGACATTGAGAGAATCATCATTTCTCTCTGATTTTGTTGACCCCCATAACATTCAACTTCAGGAAACATCTCATGTTACAGTGGGTCTTACTATGCGTTTATTGCAGTTTTTTTATACCAGTCGAAGACCTCTAAATTCGTTAGGCCATCAATGCCTATGAGTCATAGACACTTCTTACATGTGTCCTTGCCTCATTTTAGAGTATGTTCACCATTCATAACTTTCATCTACCGCTATCAACCACCCTTGAGGGCACTGCAGTTATCTACATCAACATACATCTTCAGTTACCATCTCACATTTTGGTTACATGACATGAGAATGGGGCATGCCTTCCTTGTTTGTACAGATATTTTCTTTTTTCTCCCTAGAGAAAGGTTTGGGTCCCACAGTTTCCCCTCTCCCTCCAGCATATCACTCTTGTAGTTCCTCTCAACACTCTTCCTTACAATGGCACTCTGAGTAAAAGAAACATTGATGTATTTCGGCTATACGTATTCTCCTAACCTCAAACATCAGGGGGCATTTGTTATCATTGAAATATCATCTAAAAAATTGCATGCAAATGGTTATAGAAAAAAAACAATGGAAAGAACAATTAGTTCACCTGTAGCACTGAAATGCATTTCAAAACAAGAAAAACTATACAATTGGGCAAAAGTTGACATGCAAAAATTCATCAAAGGAAGTGCACACACAGTGCACGAGCCAACAAAGCCCTCAGAGCGCAAAATGCACCAAATGCATGACTCTGTATGAGAAAAGATGCACACTTCTATGAATGATGAATTTATGGTTCTTGTTGACCCCCCAACCACTTATGGAGCAACTCTCAACCTTATTTGACCTTCATATCTGAGCGAAATCCAAATGGGGGGTTGGTCAAGGACTAGATGGTGCCCTAAAATGCCCCTTGTTCACACCAAGAACCAATTACATTTTTCCCTGAAGAAATGGCATAAATAAGAGCCATGGGTGCGCTAAGAAACCAATATCTTCATAGTATTGTTATGCTACCTCAATTCTCCCTCGAGAATCCTTTTTTCTCTTTGGAGCCTTTAAGCATCATTGCAATAGGCCATTCCACTCACCTCTTGAGGGAATAAGCATGTATTTTCTTCACCATTTTCCAATTTTATTCCAATGTAAGAAGAGCTCTCCATCAGGGAAGTCAAGAGCCCTCCCAATGAGCAAGAGAAAACTCATAAGTTCTCATTTTTTTCTACGGTGTTTTTCCTACTATTCTATTGATCCATCGGTACCATTATGTTGTTCATTGGTTTATTTTTATCGTTCTAAGTTTCTCATGCTTTATAACTTTTATTTCTTAGTTGTTTTATTTTATTTCTTTGTTTATACATGTGTTTGGCTCATTTAAACCACTCAAAAAATTATGTATTGTCTAGCAGGCCCATATATACATGCAAGTGTTGTTGTTTTTCTCACCCAAGTGAAAAAACCAACACAACACACACTACCCACAATTTCCTGGCACAGTGTTCTTGAAAATTGACCTCTTTTTCATCAATTGCACTATTCCTCATTAAGAAAAACCCTAGCATCAGAGATCCTCCAATAGATAGATTTTTTATCAATGGAATGATAGTGAAGGGGCCCTACAAGTTGAAACTTGGTGCCTTTGATCCAATGCAACCGAAATTTTGTCGATTTGAGTCCCATTTTTGAGTTTTATTGCAAGATGCAACTCGCCTCCTTAATCCATTCAGGGACATGTTGGCAATTTGGCTTGGGGGAATAAATACAAACTGAGAAACATAACAGAGTTTCATAATCTCCTACACATCTGTTTTTCCAAAGCCCACACGTCCATGCAACCCACAATTTCCCAACACGGTGTTCTCTAAAATTGACCTCTTGTTCAGAAATTGCACTATGCCTCATTGAGAAAAACCCTAGTGTCAAATATTCTCCAACAAAACATTTTCTAATTAATGGAATGATAGTAGAGGGGGCCCACTAGCCGAAACTCAGTTCCTTGGATCCAATCGAACTGACGGTTTGTGAATCAGAGTCTCATTTTTAGTTTTATCACGAGTTGCAACTGCCCTCTTTAAGCCATTCAGGGACATGTTGGCAATTTGGTTTGGGGGCATAAATCCAAACCGAGCAGCATAACGAAGTATTGTAAGATCCATCACATATGTTTTTCCAAGGCCCATACTACCCACAATTTCCCAGCACAGTGTTCTTGAAAATCAACCTCTTGTTAAAAAATTGCAATATTCCTCATTAACCAAAACCTTAGTGTCGGAGATCCTCCAATAATTTTTTTTTCAGGAAACAAAATGATAGTGGAGGGCCCTCACTAGATGAAACTAGGTTCCCTGGATCCAATGAAACCGACGTTTTGTCGATCTGAGCCCCATTTTGATTTCTATCGCGAGTTGAAAATAACCTCCTCAAACCATTCAGGGACATGTTGAAAATTTGGTCCATGGGGCATAAAATCTAGACCGAGCAGCGTAAGGAAGTTTTGTAAGCTCTTGCATGTGTTTTTTTCCAAGGCATGGAAAGAGAAGGCAATGAAGGCATGGCATGGCATGACATGGCAAGGAAAATAAAGGCTTGGAAAGGCAAGGCAAGGAAAGGAAAGGAATGCCAATGGAAGGCATGCCATGGAATGACATGGCATGGAAAGGAATGCATGGCATGGAAATACAAGGCATGGTGTGGAAAGGAAAGGAAAGGCATGGCATGGAAAGGCATGGATTGAAAAGGAAATGCATGGTATGGTATGGCAAGGCAAGGCATGGAATGGAAAAACATGGAATGGCATGGAAAGGTAAGGAAAGGCATGGCATGGAATGAAATGACATGGAAAGGCAAGGCATTGCATCTGAAGGAAAAGAAAGGCATGGCAAGGAAAAGCAAGGTATGGCATGGAAAGAAATGTCATGGAATGGCCAGGCATGACATGGAAATGCATGTCATGGCATGGAATGGAAAGAAATCACATGAAAAGTCAAGGAATGACATGGCATGGCAGGGCAAGGTAAGACATGGGAAGGAAATGCATATCATGGAAAGGAAATACATAGAAATACATGGCATAGCATCACATGTCATGGAAAGGAAAGGAATGGAAATACATGGCATGGAAAGGAAAGGAATGCAATGGCATG
>SNQJ01S0047963.1:91407-104025 GCA_010110895.2 Picea sitchensis
ACATGGCATGACAAGGAAAGGCATCGCATGGAAAGGAAATGCATGGCATGGCAAGGAAAGGAAATTAAAGTCATGGCATGGAATGACATGGAAAGGAAAGATGTGCCATGGAAAGGCATGGCATGGGAAGTCAAGGAAATTAAAGGCAAAGAACGGCATGACAAGACAAGGCATGGAATGGTATGGAACGACAAGGAAATGCCTGGCATGGCATGGCATGGAAATTGAATGGAATGGAAAGGCATGGAAAGAAATGGCATGGAAATGCATGGCATGGAAAGTGAAGCCAATGCAAGGAAAGACATGGCATGGCATGTAAAGGAAAGGAAATGCAAGGGATGGCATGGCAAGGAAAGAGAATGCATGGCAAGGAATGACATGGAATGGAAAGGCAAGGAAAGGCATGGAATGACATGGCATGTCATTGCATCACATGTTATGGGATGGAAAGGAAAGGAAATGCAAGGGATGGCATGCCATTGCATGACAAGGAAGACAAGGCATGGCAAGGCATGGAATGGCATGGAAAGGAAAGGAAAGGCAGGGCATGGCATGGAAAATCATGACATGACATGTAATGAAATGTCATGGCATGGTAAGGAAAGGCATGGAGTGGCAATGAAAGGAATGTAAAGGCATGACATGGCATGGCATGGAAATGAAATGCATGGCAAGGAAAAATCGCTTGATTGGATGGAAAGGAAATTGTTGATATAAAGTTAAGTCATATGTCCCTAAGAAAATGTATTTTATTTCTTGGCATGGAAAGGAAAGGAAAGGAATGTCAAGGAAAGACATGGCATGGCATGGCATGGAATGGAAAATAAAGGAAATTCAAGGCATGACATGGCATGACATGGCAAGGCAAGGCATGGATTGGCAAGGAAAGGCATGGCATGGCATGACAAGGAAAGGAAAGGAATGCCATGGGATGGCAAGGCAAGGCATGGAAAGACATGGAATGGAAAGGCAAGTCATACCATGACATGAAATGGAATGGCATAGCATGTCAAGGAAAAGCATGGAAAGGCATGGAATGTCGTGTCATGACAAGGAAAAATAACTTCATTGGATAGAAAGGAAATTTAAGATATAAAGTTAAGTCATATGTCCCTAGAAAAAATGTTTTTTATTTCTTGGAATGAGAAATGTTTTCTTTTTATTATTCTTGGCCTGGCATAATTTTATGGAAATATATATATAAATTTTTGTATAGGTTAAAATGAGAAGATACATGGAAAGAAATCCAAGGATTGATTAGTCTATTTTGGATCATAGTTGTGTTCTAGGGATTTGTAAATGTAACAACCTATATTTTGTCCTTAGAAGGTTAGAACTTTGATTTTTACTTATCTTAGTGATTCTATGCTTAGTATTTGTTAGGTTTAGTTAAAATCATATAGACATTTTATATGTATACATATGAATATATTTATGTATTGCGAGATATTATTTTTATTGTTATGTGTTTATGATGATGATAGTTTTGTGATGTGTTTAAACGTGCAAATTGAAATCTGGAACTTTGGTATGTGGATGTTCAAAATTATGTTGTGGATACTTTGGCATGGAATTCATGGAGAAAGGCATGACATGGAAAGGAAAGGAATGCCATGGCAGGGCAAGGCAAGGCATGGAATTGCAAGCCAAGGCATGTCAAGGCAAGACATGGCTTGGAAACAAAAGTCAAGGCAAGGCATGGAATGGAAAGGAATGGCATGACATGGCATGGAAAGGCAAGGCATGACATAGTAAGGAAATGAATGACATGGAATGGCATGGAAAGGAAAGGAATTGCATGGAAAGGAAATACATGGCAAGGCATGGCATGGAATAGCATGGAAAGGTAAGGAATTTCTTGTCAAGGAAAGGAAAGGTAAGGCATGGCAAGGAAAGGCATAGAATGGCATGGCATGGCATGGAAAGGAAGATCAATGCAAGGCATGTCATGGCATGGAAAGGATGTTAAGAACCAAATATAAATATAGCATAGAAAAACCTCATAATAAGTACTCAACACCTTGAAAAATATAGAATTTCAGATAATAAGCCTCTTCGAGGGGGAAACCTCCTTATACACCACATAAATACCCAAATACAAGATGATTCCAATTGAAACTATCTCCTTGGTATATATAGGAGACTAGGATGTACAATTACAACTAAAACACCCAAGCTAACATAAATAAAATAACATTACTAATGTAATATTCCATAATTAAGGGGTAATGTGCCACTATTTAGGGCTTAACATGCCCCTCCCCTTGAGACAAGTGTTGTCCACAACGCTTGAGCTATTTTGGATGGTTATGTATAAAAGAATCATCTTTCCAAGTGGAATCTTTAGTATGTAGTTTCCTCCACTTAATGAGATACTCTGAATTGGATCTATTCCTCAGCTGGCGAATTCTTGTGTCAATGATGGCTTCAGGCTCCAATATGATTTTTCCTTCCTCGTCAAGTTCTGGCAATATAGTTTGAACTAGGATCTTTTCACCTATAACCTTATTTAAGCATGAAACATGGAAAACTGGGTGTACTCATGAGGATGCAGGCAACTCCAATTTGTATTCCACAGTACCAATATTTTGCAATACCTTGTAATGGCCATAGTACTTTGGTGATAATTTATTATCCTTCTTGGATTTCTTGAGGGACATCAGTTTGTATGGTTTTAGTCTTCAAAACACCCAATCCCCTACTTCAAAAGTTCTTTCACTACGATGATGATCTTCTTGTTGTTTCATGCGATTTTGTGCCATGGTTAAGTTGTCCTTTAATATTCGGAGAACTTGTTGTTGATGCTCGATGTGATCTTCCACTGCTTGAACCTTATATTTTTCTTTTAGAGAAGAAGTGATGGAAGGAGGGGGGTATCCATAGAGTGCCATAAATGGTGTCATGTTTGTTGCAGTATGAAAGGAAGTGTTATACTAGCATTCTTCCAAGAGTAACCATTTGAACCATTGTGTTTGTTTATCAGAGACAAAGAAACAAAGGTAGCCTTCCAGACGGTTTTTATTCTTTCAATTAGGACAACACCAATGCCATTTCCCAAGGAATCACATTCCACAATAAAGGTTTTTGTGAAGTCTGGTGTGGTCAAGGCATGAGCTTTTCACATCACCTCTTTAAGTTGTTCAAAAGCTTTAGTTTCCTCTGGATTCCATGAAAATGCATCCTTCTTAGTTAGTGTCGTTAAAGGTGTTTTTATTCTCCCACAGTTCCGAACAAACTTGTGGTAGTAACCTATCAAATCCAAAAATACTCTAAGATTCTTCAACTTTTTTGGAATCAGCGAGTCCATCATGGCCTTAATATTGTTAGGGTCTACCTTGACACCTTCATGAGATACAATATGACCCAAATACTCTACCTCCTTCAACCCAAAGAAAGATTTGGACAGTTTGACATATAGTTGTTGCTCCTTTAGTAGTTGTAGCACCTTGTCAACATGTCGCACATGATCCTCCTAAGACTTGCTATATATTAGTATATCATCAAAAAATACTAACACAAATTTTTGAAGGAAGGGATTGAAAATGGAATTCATCAACCCTTGGAATGNCCAAGACTTGCTATAGATTAGTATATCATCAAAAAATACTAACACAAATTTTTGAAGGAAGGGATTGAAAATGGAATTCATCAACCCTTGGAATGTGGAAGGTGCATTTGTAAGGCCAAAAGGCATGAACAAAAATTCATAATGGCCTTCATGAGTTCGAAATATTGTTTTTGGAATATCTTCTTCCTTCATTCTATTGTGATGACACCCTGAATGAAGATCCAACTTTGTTAAATAGATTGATCCATGTAGGTCATGTAACAATTCATCAATGACGGGAATGGAAAAATTATCTTTAATAATGATCCTTTTGAGCTCTCTATAATCTAGACACATACGCCATGAGCCATATTTCTTGAATACCATTACCATCGGTGCAAAGTAAGAACTTTGGCTAGATCTAATAATGCCATCCTCTAAAATTTCTTCAACCATGCGCTCAATTTCACTCTTCTGGGCATAAGCGTATTTGTACGGCCTGATATTAGGAGGAGCACTCCCAGGAATTAGGTGAATATCATGATCATGATTTTGAGTGGGTGGAAGACCTTTGGGAATATCTTCAAATACTTTGGAATGATTATCAATGATCCCTTGGAGATCTAGGGGAATAGATGGCTTAGATGTTTGAACATATAGTGAGCATAGTTGTGCAATTACACCTTGATTCCCCTTTTCCAATAATTTTTTCATGCCATTAGATCTTACCACCTTACCGGGTTTCCCTGTGATACCTCTTAACTCAATTTATTTTCCTTCCAATGAAAATTTCATGAAAAGTTCTTCAAAATTAAAATCCATTGTTCCTAATGATTGCAACCATTGGATTCCTAGTACGACATCACCACAACCCATGGGTATAACAATCATTGGAATATTAATTACATATTCCCCCATAGTAAGATTGATCTTATTTCATTTTCCTAAGAAATTGATAGTTCTTCCATCTACAATCATTACTTTCGGTGTTGGATATACAAAGAAATTGAGTGCTTTGGTTAATTTATAGTGAATGAAATTATGAGTACTACTGGAATGAATTAGGACTGTTACATTTTTCTTTTTGATATATCCTTCGATCTTGAGGGTTTGAGGAGTGATAATTCCAACCAATGCATTAAACAATATCGTGGGAGTCAACTCTTCAGAAGAAATTGCGTCTACGTTTTCATCTTGTGATGGTTCTTGTTCTTGTTCTTTTTCCTCTTCACAATCTATGTAGAATAATTTCTTCTCACCACACTTATGTCCCTTACTATGCTTGTTGTCACAATTAAAGTAGAAGCCTTTTGTTTTTCTTTCCTCCAAGTGTTGAGGTGTCAACCTTGTAGGTTGAGGTGTTTTAGAAGAAGGAACATTATTATCTCGATAGATGTTAGGAGTGGTCCTTCTAGTAGACATAGCCATATTTTTACTTTCAACATTTCTTGCCACCCTAAATGCATTCTCCAATGATTTGAGTTCCCAAAGGAGAACCTCATGTTGAATGTTATACCTTAAAGTTCCTATGAATACATCAATCGAGTGCTCATCTGGAATATCTATTACCTTTATATTCAATATTTGGAATTTCTCAATGTGCTCTCTAACTTAACCCTTTTGCTTGAGATTTATCAATTGGCTAAATAAGGTATTGCTCCTTCTATCCTCATAGTGTGCTATGATTTATTCCGTGAAAATTGTCGAAGTGATAAGTGATTTGCGAGAATAAATCTATCGATACCATACAAATTGATTGGCTTCTAAATATAAAGAAGCAATTCATACCTTTTGTGTATGTGGCACATTATGTAGATAAAATAATTTCTCCATATGAAGTATCCATGTGATTGGGTCCTTGCCATCAAACTTCCTCATATTGATCTTAGGAACGTGGTTGGTCTTCAACCCAAGGTTGGAGTGTCTCCATTCTTGATTCATCTTCCTTGTGTCCTCATCATGAATTTCATGGGATACATTTTCACTTTTAGGTGTCCTCTCTCTTAGGAATTTTTTCAATCCTTCCATGATCTCCTTTTTAAACCATCCATCTTAGTATCCATTATTTCCTCCAATTTATCTTCAATTGAATCCATCATCCCTTGTAGTTCATATTTTTTCACTATCTTCTTTTGTAATTCATTTATGGCCCTACACATTTCTTCAACTTCATTAAGAGTCCAGGTAGGACCGTCTGGAGGCTTATTTGGTGTAGAAGTTCCCTTTTTTGGTGGCATGTAGGCCAAGTATCACTTTCAAACCTTGATTTTGAGGTGGTTCTGCTAGACAATATTTCTTCTGTTGTATCTCCAAAGTTTTGGCCCTTCTAGATATGAAATTTTCCTTTTTGTAGTTCTCTGATATTTCTTCTCTGCAATGCCACAGGTATGATCAAAATTGGATGCTCCAAGTAGAAGTTATGGTAACTTCCCCACAACTTGTTGATTTTTGGCCTTTCTAGAAGATCATACTTGTATAGCATGCCCCGCACAAAATAATTGATATACAATTATGAAACTTGTACCAGAAATACTAAGGACTGTCAAATATCCAATGAAACCAGTCTCACTCAATTTGAGTACTCTAGGAAGAAGCTATGATTGTTTTAACCAGAAAAACTTCTTAAGAATAGTCAATAGGACTAGTCAGATACCCTATATTCCACAAGGTGTATCTAAAAATGTAGGATGACACAAAAGCTTAAATTTTTATCATAGATACCTTAATAATGTCTGTGAATAACCTCCATATTTGGTCTGAAACATTATGGAAAAATGTTTATAGTGAAAATTCCGCGATGGCTCAATTCATGATGATTCCATAACCCTATCTTACATAGGTTGTATCTCCGAAAGTATAAGGCCTCAGGAGATAAAATTTTAACCCAACATACCTTGATTTGTCTACTAAATATGCTCCAAGGGGTTCCTTCTAAAACTGCATAGAAAACAAATTATAGAAAAAAATCCAAGGTGTCTCATATGTAGCAGCGAAACCCAAAGTCCTTGAGCTCTTATACCAAATGTTAAGAACCAAATATCAAGATAGCATAGAAAAAACTCAGAATAAGTACTCAACGCCTTGAAAAATATATAAATTCATATATTAAGCCTCTTCGAGGAGGAAATATCCTTATACACCACATAAATATCCAAATACAATATGATTCCAAATGAAACTATCTCCTTGGTATATATAGGAGACTAGGAGGTATAATTACAACTAAAACACCCAAGCCGACATAAATAAAATAACATTACTAATGTTATATTCCCTAATTAAGGGGCAATGTGCCACTATTTAGGGATTAACTAAGGAAAAGCAATGAAATGCATGGCATGACAAGGAAAGACATATATGGAAAGTGAAGGAAATGCAAGGCATGGCAAGGCATGGCAAGTGAAGGCAAGGTAAGCCATGGCATGGAAAGGAAAGGTATGGCATGAAAAGCCAAGGTAATGCAAGGCATGACATGGCATGGCATGTCATAGAAAGTCAAGGCATGGCTTGGAAAGGAAAGGCATGGAAAGATATGACATGGAATGATATGGCATGGTATGGGAAGGCAAGGCATGGAAAGGAAAGGCATGGCATGGCAAGGCAAGGCACGGCATGGAAATGAAAGACATGGAATGAAATGGCGTGGAAAGGAAAATAATGGCATGGGAAGAAAAGACATGTCATGGCATGGCATGGAAAGGAAAGGAACAACAAGGAAAAACCACTCCATTGGATGGAAAGAAAATTTATGATATAAAGTTAAGTCATATGTCCCTAGAAAAAATGATTTTTTATTTCTTGGGATGAAAAATGTTCCATTTTTTTTTATTCTTGTTTCATTGCAATGCACATTTTGATTTGAAGTTTTCTTTGCATAATGTTATGGAAATATATATTTTTATTTTTGTATAGGTTAAAATGGGAAGCTACATGGAATGACATGAAAGGAGGGATTAGTCTATTTTAGATCATATTTGTGTTCTAGGTATTTGTAAATGCCACAACCTATATTTTGGCCTTAGAAGGTTAGAACTTTGATTTTTAATTATCTTAGTGATTCATTACTTAGTATTTGTTGGGTTTAGTTAGAATCATATACAAATTTTATATGCATACATCTATATCTATTTATGTATTACAAGATATTGTTTTTATTGTTATGTGTTTATGATGATGATAGTTCTCTGATTTGTTTAAACATGCAAATTGAATTGTGGAACTTTGGTATGTGGACACTAGTTCAATATTATGTTGTGAATGTATAATAAATGCAAGGCATCGTGTGAATAAACAGACATTTATTAATTAAACGTTAATACAGATACAACTCCTTATATGAAATTTGTAATGTATATGCATGGATATGAACTATGTGATATCCAAATGGCTATAGTGTTGAGGTGAACTAGGCATGGCATGTCATGGAAAGACAAGGCAAGGCATGTCATGGAAATTCACGGAAGGACAAGACATGAAAAGGCATGGCAAGGAATGACATGGCATGGCATGGCATGGAAATGCAAATCAAGGCAAGGCATGTCATGGAAAAGAAAGGCAAGGCGAGGTAAGGCATGTAAAGGAATGACATGGTTAGGTAAAGAATGTCATGGCATGGCATGGAAAAGCATGACATAACATATCATGGAAAGTGAAGGAAAGGAAAGAAATGTCATGGCATGGAAAGTCAAGGAAAGGCATGGTATGACATGGAATGGGCGCAAGGCAAGGAGAGGTAAGGGAAAACAAGACAAGGAAAAGGAAAGGAAATAATAGGAAAACAAGGCAAGCAAAGGAAAGGCAAGGCTAGGCATTGATCGCATACTTTGTTGTGGACACCCCATCCACTTGGCATATTTCATGTTCATGCATGGAGTTGGCTACCTTGGAATTTATACACATGGAGTGGTTGCATGCATGCACATTCCTGGAGGTAACATTCCATGTGGACACTTTCCATGTCTTGCCATGCCTTTCCATGCATTATTTGGTGCATACCACTACTATTTTTTGATGAGGGAGAATTTATTTGGAGGGGATAATTCCCATATGTTGTAACATGGTCAACCATGGATTAAGGAGAGATATAACTAATTCATTATTATAATATTTATTTGACTTCTCATGGAGTTAGTTAGCAAATAATAATATTTTATTGTATAAGAGAAGAGACTCACTCTATAAATAAAAGTTCTCTCTCTCTCCATTCTAAAGGGTGGAGAATTTGGGTATTTAGGAGCTCTCATCTTGGGATACATTAATGGAGAATTTGAGGTATATTTTCATTTGATGTGAGACTTTATTGTGCACTCATATTCTATGTGTTGATTTTGTATTAAGAAACCCTTGTAACATGGTTTGATTGTCATTATAATGAACCATTCTTGATTTTGGATATAGTAATGCGAGGTTTCAACTCTTTTATTTATATTGTGATTATGGTAGCCTACATGATTGTTATTATTGGTTCTTGGAGTGTTAACTAGGATGAGACTTTAGCCTTTTGTCAAATTTAGGTAATGAGAACCATTAATTGCTTATGGATTTAGCATTTAGTAATATTTTCCACCATAAGATAGTTGTTAATGTATAACACAAATATTTATAATCACTTTAAAAAAAATCATACATTCATACAAAAAATTCATACACTATGAAATTGAAACACTTTGAAATTCATACATTCATCAACATAAAATGTAGAAACAATGAGATTCATAAAAAAATGTTCCATGAAATGTTTGTGTGTGTGTGTGTATTAAACATCATCTAAATTGTACATTTTTTACAAAATTACACTTTGTTCCCATTATACAAAATGGCAACAAGTTCTCTAACAGAAAAAACAACCATATGATGGCCAAGATAAAAAAAATATGGTAGTAATTGGTCAATCATTGACCACTACTACCCTCTCCACCCTTAGGAGCATCCTAAAAATCTATATTTATTCTCTTTCTTGAAGAAGCACCTCGAATGGATTTGGGCCTAGGTGTGCTTTATCGCTCCAGAGATTGCACAAAGAAAAACAATTGTTATCATTTTTTTCCACAATGAATTAAAAGACTTACAAGATGATACTTTGTAATTTAACATACGAAAACTCACTACATATGGTACAAAAAATCATGAGGGTGTTACCCTCCTTCATGAACCTAATCATTGAATGATGCCACCCCGCGTCAGTTGCAAGGATCAAATCATCAAAATTAAACAAGTATGAATAAAATAAAAAAGATGATACATAAAAAATTATCATCAATGCATTGTCTCAGTGTTAATATCTTGGGCCTCGGTGGAGAGTCACTAGTAGGTGGAGCACTCAGTTGTAGAACCTGCTCCGAGGCAACCTCTACTGTGGTAGCCTCGGTGGATGCGAATGATGGAAATAGTTGTGGGGGTGGGTGGCATATGGGTGCATCCACTATGGATGGATGTGATGGAAGAGGTGGTGTGGATGGGTGGCCTATGGATGCATCCATTGATGATTCACCTAATATGAAATATGTTGGGGGTGGGAAACAATGGACCCCCACAGGTCGTACAAGTAATGAAAACTACTTTGGCTTAGAGTAAGGTAATCCATGAGCAAAGTCCATGTGCCCAAGGAGTGGACTAGTACTATAACCAACAAATATATTAGTAGCATGCATACACATTAATAATATTGAACTATTAGTACCAAGTAGTAAAATTCAACAAAATAAATATAAAAATTTGATATTTAAACGATATTTAACTCTACACATGATACCTATGATGGAGGCGACTTGTCCATCCTAGATGGAAATTCCTTGATGTTGTCTAGTCCCATGACCTATAGAAATAAAATTAAATTAAAAATTAGATGATGTCATAACATAAATAAATGACCATGGTGAATTTATCAAATGTGACATATACCTGTGTATGGGTATGCCAAATGAGCAGACTTTCTTTAATTCTACATTAGTGGTGGAGACATGCACTGATGCATCTATGGGTGTAGAGGGTCTGCTACATGGACGTAAAAACTGCAAAACAACATACAATAAAATATCGATATAAATACACAAAATACCATATAAATATATAACGATGAAGAACATATAGATGGTTAATATACTAACCTCCTCCATGAAGTTATGTTGTCGACTGACCTCCATAGGCCTATAGCAAGTCTTCCCACAACTCGAGCATCTATGAGGTTCACTTGGACGACTTCTATGTCCATGTGCCATCTCCTCACTCCACTCTATTGTATTGGGTGAAGATCTGACCCCTCTATCAATATAACTAGTAGGAACCTCCTGCCAAGATAGTGCAACAAAGCTACCATGTTGCGCTAGGCTCTGAGTCAATGATGATATAGCTAACTGTATATGTTGCAATCTCTCTGCAATGAGGATGTTGTGAAGGGGTGGAAAGCCTTCGTCTAGGGGTACAAGGACCTAACATGGGATCACGCTTATCATGCTCTCGATCCTGTGAGGACCCTCGACCCACCCCTTGGAAGTCACATATATTGAAATAGTTAATATGCTAACCCAAAACAAATTCATCCCACAATTTTCACACAAAATATAAAGGCGCCTCCCTATTATTGTAGGGAGGTTTATCAAATACCATGTACCACCTATCCATCCAGTTTTGACTAATTTGTGGGTGGATGCACTAGTAAGTGCAAATGTGCTTCTTGTTCATGGGTGGTTGTCGTTGAGATCGAGGATAAATATAAATAAACATTAGTTGTTGTTCTGATATACCGAAGTATCCAACTTGATTTCTATCCAATCTAATGTTTTAATACTCAAACATTATTTCCCTATATTCAGAAATAGAAGTAAATTTCCCTTGGGCACTTGTAATAGATGTCACAATGATGTCCAAAGAAGTATCCAAGGACTCTCTCTTTGGTTCTCTCGTGTTCTCTCGTGCCCCATAATTGATTTACAAGTGTTCTTAATGTGTCCAAACCCTCATTAATTTGGGTGTTTAAGTTGGTTGGTCATGGTGGGTTGGGGTTTTTCTCACCTTGGTCTGTTGGTTGGTGGTTTACATTGTCTCTGGGTTCCATTTTATAATATATGTTTCATTTTAAAAAGACAATAAATAATAAGTGACTTATGACAAAGGCATTACAAACAACAATTTCATTTTATCCCAACAAAATCATTAACACAATTTTGTGTAAAACAAAGAAAAATTGTAATGAACTTGAAAAACAATATACAAGATGAGTGAATTGTTGAGAGATTTACATTCAAGCATTAATGATGTGTAGTGAACCTAGCCAACCAGTCTTCAATGTCAATGGGATTTGCATCCATAACCCATGACTAATTGTTTTGTATTTTCTAGGTAGTTTTGTTTCCCACAAGTGTCATATTAAATTCATAACAAAAATGTTGTTATAATAGCTTCAAAACCCTCTATCAAAAATATGGTATCCGTGATCTCAGTAGCTAAAACCAATGGAAATATCCACAAGATTGCAACGTTTTTGATAAATAATAAGTGTGAAGATGGCAGTGCTCATATCCTCGAAAGAGTGTTAAACAAGTCCCTTTATTGTAATGATTGCAATACGGGTATCGTCAGACTTTGCCCATCCAACATTGCACTAAATACTTTGTAGTTCAATATCTGTTCATCACCGCCACACTACTGAACAGTGACAAAAATTACTAATTCTTGAACCATCAAAAAGATTCCTTTACTAAACATTGCTCATTCTGGAAATCTCAGAAAGATACCTAGAGTGACTGTTTTACGTGATAGTTAGTTTGAGAAGTCATTGCCCACATCGACAGAGGGAGCATGAAAGAGGGGTTGGGGTTTCAACTCCCAGTGCCTCTCAAATCAAACATACTGTCCATTCTAATGTTGTAGCATTATCCTACTATCCATTACAGGGATCGCTGACTCTGAAACTATCAGAAAAGATAGGTCGAGATGCCATAAGTGCCTGCCAAATTCCAGCCCTGATTTCATATATTGATCATTATTTTAAATAACGTGTTTGAAGTGGAACACAGAAACTTGCAAAATAAAAATGCATTTATAAAAATAACATACACACTCTTTTGGTTTAC
>SNQJ01S0047963.1:106142-132941 GCA_010110895.2 Picea sitchensis
CAATGGACGTTAATATCAAGGAGATTATGAATCGTCAGATCACTCTATGTTGGGAACATATCATGACCATCAGATTTCCTAACTACAAATGCATATTAAAGAACCACACTAAGAAACACACTTTTACCTGATGACACATTAGACCAAGTAGATCTTAACTAAGTCCTAAGTGTCTAAATATCCTAACATCCCCCCTTAAGAACAACTTGGGATAGGATTGAAGGATTTACAATGTTGGCACAATAGGAGAAGGAACGAGGCATTAGAGCCTATTCCCCCTTAATGACAACTTCCTAAACTCCTAACATAGATTGATGTTTGGAAAACTTCACTTATATAAGAGACTTTGTGAAGATGTTTGCAACTTGATATTCTATAGGGAAAAAGAGCACTTCAATAACTTGATGTTCAGGTTCGAAGGACTCATCTGGAGGAAGGTGAGTAGGCGAAGGTGTATTTCCATCCTCACTATAATCAATGGAAGAATAAACTAGAATAGGAATAGAAGAAGGTACAAATGTCGAGGATGGATCGTAGGCCGCAGAAGGCGCAATCGTCGAATTAGGCTCGCAAGCCAAGAGATTTTCAACAAATTTAACATCTCTTCTAATAATAATTCCATTACAATGTGGTTGCAGAAGTCTATAACCTTTGACATCTTCAGAATAACCAACAAATATACACTTCTCACTTTTAGGCTACAATGCTTTCATTTTCTCATTAAGAATGTGAACCTATGTTATACTGCCAAATACATGGAGGTGACTTACATCTGGTTTAATTTTAGTCCAAGCTTCTTTCGGTGTTATATTTTTAAGAGATTTTGTGGGAGTGTGATTGACTATGTAATTTTCACAGTTGATTTCTTCCACCCAATACTTTAGACTTAATCCCTTAGATTGGATCATACAATTAGCCATTTCTTTTAATGTTTGGTTCTTTCTCTCATTAACACCATTTTGTTGTGGTGTGTATGGAACAATGTGTTGCATTTGGATGCCCTGTGTAGTGCAGTAACTTGTAAAATTAGTGTTCACATATTTTCCTCCATTATCTGTTCTTAACTTTTGAATTTGATGTCCAAATTGTTTTTCTACAAGGGCCTTGTAGGAAAAAAACTTTTCAAAAACTTCGCTCTTAAGTTTTAAGAAGTAAACCCAAGTACGTCTAGAAAAATCATCAATGAAAGTTAAGAAATACTTGCACCCAAAAAAGAAGGAGAAGAAAGTGGACCACACAAATCACTGTGAACAAGTTGTAAAGAGCTCAAGGTGTGCCAAGAGGCACGCTTGTCAAAATTGTCCTGATGATGCTTGCCGAGAACTCAACTAGCACAAACACCATCTCTGCATGAAAAAAGAGGAAGAACAGTCAACATATGTTGATTACACAGTTGTTGCAATGAGAAATAGTTTAGATGACCAAACCGCTCATGCCAAAGTTTGCTCAAGTCATCTCTATGAGCAAAAAAAACTGATGAAAAAGATGATGACCCAAAGTTGTCAAACTTGTACAACCTGGTAATATCATCAAAAATTCTAGTTATAGGAACATGCTTAGGATCTTTTAGATCCTTGATTACAACTTGGTGAGGTGAAAACTCTACGATTTTACCTTCACCCGAATGAGTGATTTGATATACTGGTAGAAGGTTACAAGAAAGACTTGGAACACATAATACATCATTGAAATGACCATTATCTACTTGAATTGTTCCAGATCCTAAAACACTAAGAGATCGATCATCACCAACAAATATTTTCTTGGTGTTACATTCATTTAGAGCAGAAAATATGTCTTTATCCTTAGCCATATGATAGGATGCTCCTAAATCAATAAGCCACTCATCAGAAAAAGAAGTATAAGTTGTATTGAAGGAGAAACCAGAAGTGGAAAGTGCATGTCCATGAGAAGAAGAACAAGCAGAATCAATATTGATGTTGTGCTTCTTCATCGTTGCTTCTAAAGATGCCATCTTCTTCAAAAATTTGGACTCATCATGACAATATTTATCACAAAAGTTTCAATTTTTGTCAGTCTTCTTATTTTTATATTTTTCTCCTTTGTCACCATTAGGAGATGAAGTTGTCTAAGTGGGTTTGGGACCCTTAAGTTGTTTGTTGTTGTAGCGAGGATTTTGCTTCTTTTATCTTTATGCTAGGAAAGTAAGGCTTTGTTGGAGGTACTTGCAGTGTTGATCACTCCAAGTTGTATAAGCTTATCTTCCTCTCTAATCCAAGAAGCACAAAAGGAATCAAGAGTGGGTTTTTGATAATATTTCCCTAAAGCCTCTCTCATGGCATAAAAGGTAGATACAAACATAGAACATGCACTACCTAGCTTAGAAAGAATAAGATAGATGCAACGTTCTTCCTTAATTTCTATCTCACATTCTTCACTTAAAATTCCGAGTGTTTTAAACTTAGATAGATAGTCTCCAATGCAAGAAAAATCACTTGGTCTTAAGGTCAGTACTTGATTTTATAACTTTTGTGCTAGAATAATATTGAGTTTACCAAAAAAAGATTCAATCTTTTCCCAATCTTCATGGGGGTCATCAATTTCTTTAAGGTGGAACCTTAAATCAGGAGAGATGAAGATTTTGATTAGTCCATGTGCTTTGTCACTCCTATTCACCCATTTGAATTTCTTATTATCATCAGTGGGTTCTTTTTCCTTTCCCAAGGTAATCTGATACAAGCCTTTACTTCTTAATAAATCTTCCATATGAGATTTCCATTGGAAGTAGTTGGTGTTGGTAAGCAAGAGATTATTGCTAGAAGAGATATTAAATATGCAGATAATATGGATTTAAAAACTAAAACTGATGATCTATATGGAAATATCTCAAAAAGTTATGTGGTTTAAAAAAAACGGCATTGAAAACAGAATACGGATGTGAGAGTTATGCCCTATTTAAAAAAGGCATAAACGGTAACCAAATGACCACATGATAGTGTAAGCTTCTTTATGAAGTGACCCAATTTTATAAAGAGAAGTGGGGATCACTTTTACAATGAAGTTACTTTATAAAAGAAAAGTTGCATGAAAAATAAATAACTCTAAAATAAAATATTAAAGCTACTTATAGTGATTCACTTTTATACTTGAAGTGAAATACACTTTACAATTTCAGCATGAACTTTTTCAAAAAAAGTAACAAAAGAGAGACTTGAACTCAAGATCTCTTACTTAATAAGGAAACTTTTAATGAAATGGTCTAGAAAAACATATTGTATTATTTAGAAAGAGGATTGGGGTTGTTGTTGTTGTTGGGGGGTTTGGAGAGCGTGTGATGCAGACCCCCCTTCTATCCTAAGGGTTGTGTGACCTCCCGGTATAGGATCGATCAAGGAACTGAGTATGACTGACTCTTTGACCCTTCAAGAACCTTAATTCCACATAACAAGACCTCTTTCCCTTAAATCTTAGGTTGTATGGAACCCACAACCTTCTCCTTAACACCTTTAAACTTCAACATATTTAGGCACTAGCTCTCTTGGTTAAGCCTGTCCCGAGTCATGAACTCCCGACAAGACTAGATATATGGTTCAACTCCCTCCTTCAATCAACGACTGTGATCAAATCTTGATTTCACGTTTTGTGAGTTCTTGTAACTCTTCCCTTGACTTATTTAAGTCACAAGTCAATGAAATGTTGATCTCTCGCCATGTGTCCTCCTGGACGATGGACATTCTCAATGATTTCGGAATGATCCACTGCTATGATCTTTTCATGAGTTCGCACTTTGAAAATCCTCACAACTCTACTTTTTGACCTTTCCACTCTACGATTCAACGAAATGTTGATCTCTCACCACGTGTCCTCCTTGACAATGGATGACTCCGATGATTTCGGGGTTTCGTAAGTCAAATTATCCTGTAAACTTTCAAAGCTTTAAGGTTGGTGCACTTTACCTTGATCGAATGACTATGATCCTTCTCTGGCTCTCAGGTCAAATGGCTGAGATCTTTTCTTTGCGCTTAGATCAGACGGGTGAGATATTTTCCTTTGTGCTCACTACTTGTTGTCTAGACATTGATCAGATGATCCAAATCTTTTCCCTTGAGCTTATGCTTTCTTCTAACCTAGAAAAATTTTCGAAAGATTTAAAATCTTCGACCTTTATAGTTCCTGCGAGTCTGCTTCTTGGATCTCATTCGCACTTCTTGGAAAGTGCTACCCCTCTTGATCTTGATCTCCTCAAATATTTCGATCTCCCAAGCACTTCCTGCTTTTTCAGGAAATTCATTAAACTCGGATCCAAATATTCTTAAAAATAACTCTTTCTCGCCCTCCTGGTGTTCCTTTTCTCTCGTCCTTCAACTTCTCTACAGAGTCGCTTCAACGCTTCATCGAATTCCAAACCTGTACACTCTTTGCAACAAATCTTTACATAGATTTGATTTCTTGTGACAGCTGTGCACTTCTTGCAGCAGTCACTTTGCACTCCCTGCAAAGGAAATCTTACTCTATTTCTCCTGAGCTTTATGAGTTGAAACAGACCCTGTCAACTCACTCCTTGCGGACTGTGTGAACACCTTGCATCGGCTCACAAAGAAAAGTGATTTTAAATTTTATACAATCATTTCAAAGCTACATTCACTCATAGCAAGATTCATTCATTCTTGAAAAGATTAACGACAACAACGGGGAAATTGTAAACAATATTCACACCATACATTGGATCAATTTTCCTATGTTTTCTTCATTCAAAATCAAGAAAATGGTTACAGCTAAAATCAAAGCAACAACTATTGTTCACAAATTCCTACTTGCTCATAATTCTCGTAACCCTTCTTTTGGGCGTACAAAAATCTATTTTTATACAAAAGAAACAAACTAACTGCTATCTAATTGTGGTTACATTGAGACTAGGGTTAACGTCCCAAGTCACGTGTGCTCATTTTTTCTCCACGCGCATGATCGTTCCTCTTTTGTTTTCTATTTCTTCAAAACATTTGCAGTATTGGCTAGCGTTCAAGACTCTGGATTGGCTCTCACGCGCTGAGTTTTCCTACCATGTGTACTTGTTGACGATGCTCCTGCATCATACTCCCCCTGGACAAAAATTCATGGACTCCTGTCCATGAGCTCCTGTACCAACTTTCCATGCTTCTGGATATCAACTTCACTTTCCCAACTGGAATCTTCTATTGGGTGTCCCTTCCACTTGACCATATATTCAAAATATGTCTTCCTCTTGATCTTCTTACCAATCCTCTGATCAACGATCTTTTCCATCTTTGATTTTTTTTCTATAGNATTCCTACTTGCTCATAATTCTCGTAACCCTTCTTTTGGGCGTACAAAAATCTATTTTTATACAAAAGAAACAAACTAACTGCTATCTAATTGTGGTTACATTGAGACTAGGGTTAACGTCCCAAGTCACGTGTGCTCATTTTTTCTCCACGCGCATGATCGTTCCTCTTTTGTTTTCTATTTCTTCAAAACATTTGCAGTATTGGCTAGCGTTCAAGACTCTGGATTGGCTCTCACGCGCTGAGTTTTCCTACCATGTGTACTTGTTGACGATGCTCCTGCATCATACTCCCCCTGGACAAAAATTCATGGACTCCTGTCCATGAGCTCCTGTACCAACTTTCCATGCTTCTGGATATCAACTTCACTTTCCCAACTGGAATCTTCTATTGGGTGTCCCTTCCACTTGACCATATATTCAAAATATGTCTTCCTCTTGATCTTCTTACCAATCCTCTGATCAACGATCTTTTCCATCTTTGATTTTTTTTCTATAGGCATTTGTTTCTCCCACTGAATCTTCCCTTGATCTAATGATCCCTCTGTGTCATCCTTCCTATAAGGATATAGGTCTGAGATGTTGAATATGGGTGATATGCCCACATCATCTGGAAGCTCAATCTCATAGGTGTTTACATCAAACTTCCTCAAGATCTTACATGGTCCTATGTTCTTCATATTTAGCTTGTTATATGTCCCGCTAGGGAACCTTTCCTTCATGAGATGTGCTAGAACCCAATCTCCTATTTCAAATTGGAGTTCTTTATGATGTTGATCAGCTCTGCGTTTGTACTCTTGGATAGAATTTTGCAACTGCCCCCTGATCTGGCTATGGATCTTCTGCATTTCTGCAGCAAAATCTTCTACTCCAGTGCTTCTGATATCACTCTGTTCCAAGTCTCTCAATTCAGATACTACCCTGGGTTGCATTCCATACAATATTTGGAACAAGATCTTTCTAGCGCTCCTGTTTGGTGAGTTGTTGTATGCAAATTCTGCTTGTGGAATAATCTAATCCCATTGATTATGGTGCTCAGTGACCAAACTCCTCAATAAGTTTCCCAAACTTTTGTTTACCACCTCAGTCTACCCATTTGTCTGAGGGTGATAAGATGAGCTAAAGGAAAAATCCGTCCCCAACTTCTTCCATAGTGTTCTCCAAAAATGACCAACAAATTTCGTGTCTTTCTCCAAGACAATGCTTCTTGGTAGGTTGTGAAGTCTCACAACTTCCTTGAAAAACAGGTTTGCAACATGTGTTGCATCAATGGTCTTCTGACATGGGATAAAGTGTGCCATATTTTAAAATATATCATCCACCACCACAAATATGAAATCACATCCTCTTCGTGTTCTTGGCAGTCCCAACACAAAATCCATGCTTACTACATCCCAAGGCCTCTTTGGTATGGGAAATGGTTGATACAATCCAATGTTCTATCTTTTACCTTTTGCATGTTGGCAGATTATGCATCTATTCATGAATTTTATTACATATGTTCTCATACCTTGCCAATAGTATTAACCTCTCAACTGCGCAAATGTCTTATCATGGCCGAAATGTCCAGCCAATCCTCCACTATGGTTTTCCTTCAAATTTTTATCCCTCATTGAGCATTTTGGTATGCACAATTGATTTCCCTTGAAAAACAATCCTTCTTGAATCATATACTCTGTCCACTAGTTCCTATATCTCACAAAAGGATTTGTGCATGCTTCGTATGCTTCTTTGAAGTCTAGATCATCACTATACATTTCCTCAAGGTGTTCAAACCCTAAGGTCTTTACCTAAAATTCCTGCAGAGTCAAACATCTCGTACTTAGTGCATCAACAACTTTGTTAGCATTCCTAGCAATATGTTTTATGACAAAAGTAAAATTATGCATATGCTCAATCCACTTTGCATGCCTCTGATTCAATTTTTCATGTCTGGTTATGAATTGTAAATCTTGTTTATCGCTATACAAGACAAATTCTTGTGGGACAACGTAATGTCTCCATTTCTTTAGGGCTTGGATTATGGCATAAAACTCTTTGTCATAGATTTAGTATTTTCTCTTAGTCTCATTCAGATTCTCACTAAAGTAAGCAACAAGTCTATTGTCCTAAATCAAAACTCCTCCAATCGCGACGCCACTTGCACCACACCTTACCTGAAACGTCTTCTCAAAATTTGGCAAGACCAAAATTGGTCGCTCCGTTACTTTCTCCTTCACTGTATTGAAGCTCTTATCGGCCTCCTCTATCCATTTAAAAGACTTGTGCCTCTTCTTCACTGTATCCATCAATGGTGGACAAATTCCACTGAAAACTCTGATGAACTTCCTATAGAAACTCGCTAACCCATGGAAGCTTCTTACCTCAAACATGCTCCTTGGCGATGGTCATTCTTTGATTGCTTTTACCTTCTCTGGATCCATCTTCAGTTCATTTGAAGAGATCACAAAACCCAAGTAAATGAGTTTTGTTTTCATAAAAGATGACTTCTTCAGGTTTATCAACAACTTCTCCTATTGTAGTCTCCTCATCACTGGTGTCAGGTGCCTTAAATGCTCCTCTTTAGTCTTGCTAAAGATCAGTATATCATATAGATACACCACCATGAAATTGCCAATGAAATCTTTTAGTATTTCATTCATCAACCTCATAAAAGTACTCGGGGCATTGGTTAAGCCAAATGGCATAACAAGCCACTCATACAAACCTTCATTTGTCTTAAAG
The DNA here is from genome assembly GCA_010110895.2 of Picea sitchensis. Lineage (NCBI taxonomy): Eukaryota > Viridiplantae > Streptophyta > Pinopsida > Pinales > Pinaceae > Picea > Picea sitchensis. Next base: position 114,130 of record SNQJ01S0047963.1, read on the forward strand.
GATGTCTTCCAGTCATCACCTTCTCTCATTCTGATATGGTGATATCCACTTTTCAAATCGATCTTAGAAAATAAATTTTCCCCACTTAAACAATCCATCAAATCATCTATTCTTGGCAAAGGGAATCTATACATGATAGTGATATTGTTGATGGCTCTCAAGTCTGTACACATTCTCCATCCTCCATATTTCTTTGGACTCAACATAGTTGGCACTGCACATGGACTCAATCTCTCTCTGATGAAACCCTTGTCTAACAACTCATGGACCTGGTTCTTTACCTCCTCATTCTCTCGAGGTGTCAGTCTGTATGCCGCTTTGTTTGGAAGAATTTCTCCTGGTATACAATCAATATGATGGTTGATACTTTTGATGGGTGGTAATGAGTTAGGTAGCTCATCCACCACTATGTCACAAACATTTTCCAACAATTCCTAAACTTATTCAGGAAAATCATCCATCAAAGTACTAGTAAGGATGACTCTGGGTTTCCTCACCACAACAAACTGCATCTCCTATTTTTTCTTAACTTCTTTCAGGAGTTCCTTCCCACTCATGAGAAATTTTCTTGTGATGGCTCCCCCTTTCACTTTCTTCTCCTCTATTGGAAGCAACATGTGTTTCTTACCATTCTTCTCCAAGGTGTACATATTCTTCCTCCCATCATGAATGACATTCCTGTCAAACTTCCATGGTATTCCCAACAAAATATGGCGTACATCCATGGGAATTACATCACACAAAATCTCATCTCTATATCCTCCTATCTTAAATTCAACCAAGCATTGTTTANTAGTAACCATTACCTTGCATCCTTTCTGCAACCATGATACTTTATATGGATCTAGGTTTGCAGTTGTCTCCAACTTCCCTCTTTGTGCTTCCAAAATGTGAGCTTCTCCTCCTTCTTTCTTTTTCTCGGGGCATTCCCACGACATGTGCCCTGTCTTTCCATAGGCATAACATCTTATTCCTCCTCTACCTCTTCCTATAGAAGAGTTTCTCCCACCATCCTCTCTTCCTCGAGAGCTTCCTCCTCTTTCTGAGTGAATGTGTGGAGTTTCATCTTCATCTTTGGAATAATGCGCCTTGTCATGGGAAACTCCCTTGCCTTTGTTCAGGGATGACATTTTAATTCTGCCTCGCTAGATTTGTTTTATGTCGAAATTCTCTTCTGCCTTCAGAGAAAACTAATAACCATCCTCCACTGTCCTTACAGACATCATGTTGAGCTCATCCTGGATTTCGTACCTCAAGCCATTCATATACCTGACAACTTTTTCTTCGTCCCGCTCTCTTTTTCTAACTTTGGTGTTCAGCTTGTAGAACTCCTCTATCTATTCTTTGACTATCATACCCTTCTGTCTCAGTTTATGCAGCTTCCTGAACAGATTGATGTGATAATCTTTGGGCATGAATTTAGCCTTCAGCTTGGCTACCATTCTGTCCCAATTCTTTATCTTTTGTTTGCCTCTACTTCGCCTCTCAGCCTGCAGTTCATCCCACCACAGTATTGTGTGTCCTTTAAGCCTGGTGACAACATGTATCACCCTTTTCTCCCCATAGACATCTTCATAATCGAAATATTTTTCCATGGACCTTATCCAATCTAACAGTTCTTCAACATCCAAATTGCCTTCATACATTGGGACCTCTATCTTGGCTCTAGCTCCCAATCTAAAAACTGCTCTTAGCAAGCATTCTTCGGCAACATGTTCCCCTATAGCTTCTTCGACTTATACATCTTCACTCTTTGCATCACTGACATCTCCAGCATTAGGTGCTCTTCTCTGCGCTGCTTCCACCGCTTCTAGCCTTGCACAAAGTTCTCGTATCTCTCTTTCTACAAAATGATTGGATAAAGGTGGCTCCCCTTGTCTCCTCAGTGGCATTGTGTTGACTCTCTCTAACAAATAGAGTACAACTTTGAGTTCTTTTGTCTCCTTTATCTCCCTTATCTCCTTCGCCTAAAATCTACAGACGAAAATTAGCTCTGATACAACTCGATGCAGACCCCCCATCTATCCTAAGTGTTGTGCGACCTCCTGGTCTAGGATCGATCAAGGAACTGAGTCTGAATGACTCTTCGGCCCCTCAAGAACCTCAATTCCACTTAATATACCCTCTTTCCATTAAAGCACAAGTTGTAAGGAACTGATGGCCTTCTCCTTAACACCTTTAATCTTCAATGTATTTAGGTGCTAGCTCTCCTGGTTAAGCCCCTCCCTTTATGTGGCCAAGGTTATGACCAATCACCTAATCGAAAGGAACATTGTGAATTCACGTATCGGGTCTTTACATGTGAGTCACTTTGACTCTCCCGACTCCCAAAATCCTGACAGGAGACTATCGCATGCTAGACCCTCTATTCCCCTTCACCGATGTGACCCTTCGCTATGATCGTAGGCCAATCTTTTGAGCACTTCGCGATTTCGCGTTTCGCAAGTTCACACTTTGTGAATCATCTCCCTGGACAATCAATGGTCCATATCTCTCCTTGATCTGATGAATCAGATCAAATCGCGATTTCACATTTCGTGAGTTATCAGAACTCTTAACTCTGATTTCCTGAGTCACGAAATCCCGACAAGACCAGATCTAAGGTTCATCTCCCTCCTTCAATCAATGACTCTGATCAAATAGAGATTTCACGTTTTGCGAGTTCTTGTAACTCTGCCTTTGACTTCTTTAAGTCATGAGTCAGCGAAATGTTGATCTTTCACCACGTTTCCTCCTGGATGATGGACGGTCTTGATGATTTCATAATGATCAACGACTTTTATCTTTTTGTGAGTTCACACTTTGTGAATCCTCACGACTCTACTGTTTGATCTTTCCACTCTACAATTCAGAGAAATTTTTATCTCTCGCCATGTGTCCTTGACAATGGACGACTCCAATGATTTTGAGGTTTCGTAAGTTTGATTCTCCTATACACTTTCAAAGCTTTAAGGTTAGTGAACTTTACCTTGATCGGATGGCTACGATCCTTCTCTAGCTCTCAGATCGAACAACTGAGATCTTTGCTTTGTGCTTAGATCGGACAACTGAGATCTTGTCTTTGCACTTAAATTGGATGATCTTTTCCTTTGTGCTCACTCCTCATTTTCTGGACATTGATCAAATGATCTAGATGTTTTCCCTTGAGATTACGCTTTCTTCTAACTTAGAATATTTTTTGAAAGATTTAAAGGCTTCGACCTTTATCCTTCCTACGATTTCGCTTCTTGGATATCATTTTCACTTCTTAGAAAGTGATACCCCTCCTGAGCTTGATCTCCTCAAAGATTTTGATCTCCCAAGAACTTCTTGATTTTCCGGGAAACTCGTCAAACTTAGATCCAAATATTTTTGAAAAGAATTATTTCCCTTCCTCCTGGAGTTCCTCTTCTCTTGTCCTTAGACTTCTTTATAGAGGCTCTTTGACTCTTTGTCGAATTCTAGACCTGTACACTCTTTGCAACAAATATTTACAATGATTTGAGTTCTTGCGATGACTGTGCACTTCTTGTAGCAGTCACTTTGCACTCCTTGCAAAGGAAATCTTACGTTATTTCTCCTGAGATTTACGATTCGAAACAGACCCTGTCAACGAACTCCTTCCAGAATATCTGGACACCTTGCACTGGCTCACGAAGAAAAGCGATTTTAAATTTTATACAAGCATTTCAAATCTACATTCACTCGTAGAAAGATTCATTCATTATTGAAAAGATTAATGACAACAATAGGGAAATTGTAAAAAATATTCACACCATACATTGGATCCATTTTCCCTTGTTATCTTCACTCAAAATCAAGAAAATGGTTACATCTAAAATCAAAGCAACAACTACTGTTCACAAATTCCTACTTGCTCATAATTCTCGTAACACTTCTTTTGGGCGTACAAAAATCTCTCTTTATACAAAATAAAGAAACCAACTTCTATCTAATTGTGGTTACATTGAGACTAGGGTTAAGCTCCCAAGTCATGCATGCTCATTTTGTCTCCACGCGTGTGATCTTTTCTCTTTTGTTTTGTATTGCTTCAAAAGATTTGCATTACTGGCTAGTGTTCGAGACTTTGGATTGGATCTCAGGTGTTGATTTGTCCTACCACGTGTACTTTTTAACAATGCTCCTACATCAGTGTGCTAAAAAAAAACTATTTTCACACAAGAAAAAAAATCCTCTTCTCGATGACAACAAGGGTTAGATCTCAGTTAGCTTACCCGAAAGATGCACCTTTTCCTATCTATCTCTGATTTTCTGAGATCGCACAGGGTGCAAGGAAAAAATCATACATATATCTAAAAGAGTAGAAACCTAGAAATAAATAATACAAAACCGAAATAAAACCAAAATACTACTCTGCAAAAATTTAAAAAATGTGTATTCAAGCTTTATACCTCTGGATCTAACTGTAATGGTCGTATCTTGGGCAAATGAAAACCTTTTTGAGTTAAAAGAAAAGTGTTCCTGAATGAAACAAGTGATTTGGACGCAGTGGAACAATCCTCTCTTCCTAGAAATGTATGGAAATTATAGAAAATAGAGATGAGGAAACTCGACTTCATGATCTCAATCTACAATAGGAGCTGGTCTTCAAACAAGCTCTGATACCATGTTCAACAACATAGGTATTCCAACAGAGGATGAAAACCTTTAGTAAACACTCACATAACCAGATCAAAGATCAAAACACTGATGTTTTCAAGTGGTAAAACCCTACGGGGACACATCCACGGCCCCAACCAACGCGACCACTTGGAGCAATTTATTAATGCAAATGAAAAAGATTACAAAGAGATTTTACAAGATATTTTCTCACAATCGATCATTGTAAAATGACCCTCCATGCTCTTTAAATAAAGATCATGGACCAATCGGGTGTTAAGACATGGATCAATGGTCGCTAAGATCGAGGAAAGTATGAACCGTCAGATCACTCTATGTTGGGAACATATCGTGACTGTCAGATTTCCTAACTACAAATGCAAAATATAGAACCACACTAAGAAACACACTTTTACCTAATGACACATTAGACCAAGTAGATCTTAACTAACTCTTAAGTGTCTAAGTATCCTAACAACTTTTATTTCACACACCAAAAATGTTTTGAGTATATATTATTCAATCAACACAGGTACATATAAATACATTAATATTGGCCTTAAGATAGATTGACTATATTAACCACACAATACATTTGTTGAGATAATATCTCAAAAACACACCTAAATAGAATCTAAGATCTCTCCTAGATCTAAAAAACTCTTAAATAACAAAGCAAATCACTCACGCGGAGATAATCTCTATATTACAATTATCAAATACATTTAACAAATCTCAACATTATTGTATGATGAAGAATTTCACACTTTAATCCCAAGAAACATAGGAGTTATAATTCCAACACAACAAAAAATTGATTACCTACGTTTGGAATCTAGAATCATCCATTGTATTAGATGTGTATTATATTATCCATGCTTTATGTCTAGTTGGCACCATCTTTGGGAAGTGTTTGATTTGTATGTGTTTCACTCAACATGCAAATAAAATTTTCCATGCTCCATGTATCACTGGTTGTTGGACACATCGACTACACTGAAAGGGGGGTTGAACAATGTAGGGCTATTTTCCCCAAAACTTCCCCTTCACAAAACTCATTAGTTATAAATCACGATTTACTCATTACTTCTTGCTGTCATTTATACCCAGTTAAATGTGAACATATATCAGCAATATATCATCAACAAATCATCACCACAAGGAACACAAGATGTATGTACATTTTTTTATTTATTAAGGACTACAATCATTGGGTTATCAACAACAACTGAATATAATACAACCCTACAAGAGCACCAACTCTATAATGAAAGACTCAACTCACACGCTCAGCACCAACTAAGATGAGGAAAAAATCCTCAACATATATTAATCTGTCAATAGGTACGGGACCTTTCAGTAGTGCAACACGCATAGGTACGTGCCCTACCAGTAGTAAAGCTCGCGTATGTACGTGGACAACATGTACTACAACATGCGTATCACATCTAAGTTACTTAGGGTTTTCTCTTCAATATCAACTCATATCCTCTGCAACCTTCAATCACATTCTCTTATGTATTTCACTGTCCAATCTAACCCATAACCAATCACAACACATCCAAGCTCTCCAAAAACTTACTCATGGCTCTCAACCATACAATATGAATGCTACTCATCATGTATAAGAAACCAATATACTATAGCAATCATATCAGTATATAAGAGTTCTACTCACTCTATCAACCAACACAAACCACATCACAACAACCATACCAAGAATGCCATAAGAATTCACTACACAACAAGCAAGAGTATCCATCAAGACAACAATGTAACCATACCCTAATTTCTATGGCATATTTGAGCCCATAGGATGCAGATCTGAAACCTTCTTCAGTCTTCAAGAGTCTGGCACCAGCTCATACATAAGTCTTCATGACTTCATCCACTGTGCACACCCTGTCCTCATTCAACGTGTGTATGTACGTGCCCTGGCTCACTACATCCCATGTATACCTCACAAACTAGGGTTTCTTAACTTCCAAAAATTTTCTCGTCATGATCCCACACTTACCAAAACATTAAAGTGTCCATAAGATCCTTGAGACCTTCTCTCTCTCAGAATAGATATTTCAATACATGCTCAAGATATTCATTACACAAGAGACCCTTGCCTCTTATTTATACTCTCCAAGTAGCTTCCTTAGAAGAATCTTCTAGGACACTTAACCCACTTCTAGGTCACTTAACCCATTTTATGGTTAACCATTTTCCATATTTAGAAAGTTCTCATTACTTTATCATTTAAATATTCCTCCTTGACTTTGTCACCTCACTTTATCATTTAAATAATCTTGTTTGATTTTGTCACTTAACTTTATTATTTAAATAATCCTTCTTGATTTTGTCACCTCACTTTAGTATTTAAATAATCCTCCTTCTTTGCAAACTCTTTGATTTCTTTGACCTTTTGGGGCTTCAACCCTACATATGAGGGTCCTCCAACTTTGTAAGGCCATAACTCTCTAGCCATGAGCAGTTATGTGACATTCCACATACCACCAGAAATGGTGTGACAAGCATTATCCATCTAGGATAGTTCCACTGATATTAATCTCATTATTCCACATTTAAGCATGGGTTCTCCAACCATACTTCTAGGATAACTCAATCGTAAAGCATCTTCCCATGAGGGATTTCACCATAAGGGGACCACTTTGGAGTTCATCGATTTGTACACCTTATCAACCATGATAAGACAATAATGATTCATCTTTACATCAATCCAACAATGCATCATATACCAATGAGACCACATCGATCCATCTTCATCTATGCATCATGTATCAATGACAACTCATTGATCTATCTCTATATATGCATCATATCAACGACATCATATGATTATGATTCCACATGACACCAATCCAATCACATCCAAGACAATACATACTTCATCAATATACTATGATAAGACATTGTTCATTTGACATCAATCAACATCAATCATTTGACATCAAACCTTTGACCTTTGACATCATTCAATCATCCATTGGAATCAATCAATTCCTTGACATCAATCCTTTGAAATCAATCAATCAATCATCCTTTGGAATCAATCAATCACTTGACATCAATCCTTTGACATCAATTAATTAAAACTTTGGCATCGATGACAACATGATCAACAATCTACCCCTTTGTCATTCATGGAAATACCGACATTGATGTCAAAACCAATCATTTATGTCAACATGTAGACAAGGCATGCTCTACATCAATAGTTATCAATCACATCAGTGTGAATATCTCTCCCCCTTTGACATCAATGGAAAAGGGTCATTCTCCCCTTGGGGCTTCTCCCCCTACTTTAAATCTCCTTGGGGTTGCTCCCCCTGTCTGAATTCCCTTGATCTTCCACTGAATAATATATCCCCTTTTGAACAAGGGATATCACTCTGATGTAATGCTGAAGATACAACCCTCATACTCCCCCTATGATTAATTCTCCCCATGGAACTATGCCTCTGTGCTCTTTCTCTGAATATAGGCTTATTTACTCCTAGAATCATGGGAAGAAGAATGAATCCCCCTATGGTTATGTCTCCCCCTATCTCCTCTTCATTATTAAAAACATGCTACCACTGTAATATGATTCTACTACAAATTCTACTGCTCAACCAGATCATAGATCAACTTCTCTTTCTATGAAGATCCTTGGACCTGTCCGAGCATCAAACTCGTGCCATACCAAACATCATGAAGAAAACTATATGTAAATGAATGAACACATACATCATGTACCAAAAATGTGCCAATATTATACCAATCATTTGCCTCTATCAACATGCCAACCATGTGCATCTACCAATATTCCAACCATGTGCATCTACCAATGTGCCAAACAAGTGTCATATCACTCATGATATGTCTCCACCATGAACCAAGTATCACAATAATTTATCTCAATCAATCATATCATCCAATACATCATGTACCAAATATGTACATCAAGTAATACCAATGGTGTACTTTTAGCCAAGTACTTATCATCCAAACATATACCATCTATGAGTGTGCCAAACATGTACATCAACATGTATCACCACTTGTAACAATCAAGTACATCAACCATGCACCAATACCAAAACAAGATGAATCCTCATGCATGTATTCCAAATCCACCATAAAACATGTGCCAATCAAACTGCTAGTAGGTGCCTCTACCAAGTGTACTAGTAGTGTAGAAATCATGCATCAACTATAGATCAAGCTATGACTCAACCTGATTACCTTGTCAATTTACCAACTACATGTCCCAATATGTAGTCCAACCATATTCCAAATGCATGCATCAAGTTGTCCAGCAAGTAAGCTTCCAATAATACATCATAAGATATATCAATGAAACTCAAATATGTACCATCCATGTACCCCTACATATCAGCCTCAATCCTTCATTCATTACAACAAATACTAAGCATCCAACAATACATGTACTAGTAGTGTTCTTCTATAGGTCAATGAAATATCTAGTTAGCATCATCAAGATATATCACATCACCAAGGTACCATAACTTCACTGTCATAACCAACATTGTTCTTCAACAAAAAATGCCCCAGTCCATACTCATGGGTTAGTGCCATGCATCCAAGATAGCCTTTCATTATATATCATCACCATACATAATCCAATATGTAATCATGAAAACCTGTAGCAAACAATGTCATAACCTACAACAAACTATGTCAGACTCTACAACATAGAGTTATACAATCACATCAATTTGCAACCCATGTGCATATGCTCTTTCCCAAGGCTTTACCACATATATGCGTCCTGCTACACAGACAAACCACGTATGTACATGACCTATTCTAGGTCATCCTGCATATGTATGCGACTGTTACCGCTGTTACATGTGTATGCTTCAGTAGATGACACACTTGAGCTTCCCTTAAGCCTTCCATTATGCTCTAGTTGTTCAGTCTTCTTCACCCACTTCTGAAGGTGTCCCTGCTTCTCAGAACTTGAGCTCCAAGATTCCATTTTTTCAAAGATGTCTCCCTTCCTTACTTCATTCCTTCTTCTAGTCATTCTATATGAGGTCGTCATCATGGACTTTCTTCTTGTGTTCCAACAATCCTGGGATTTGTGGCCAAATCCACTACAATTGTAGCATCTCATGCTTTGACAGTGAACAACAATGTGTCATACATGATCACATATTCAATACCTTATGGTGTTATGAATTCTTCCATTATCTCTTCTTGTATAAGATTTTCATTCCAAATCTTTGTGACCATATTCATTACATGAATAACATTGACCATGAAAAATACTTTCATACCTTTTCTTTGGTGTCCATCTTCTTTGAGGTGTAAAGTTGGCTACTTGATGTCTTCCTTTCTTTGTTCTTTTAAAATTTTCTTTTCCTTGTGTAGATGGTTGACTTGCAACAATGTCTTCATCCTTTGAGAGTGAGGTACTTACCTCATGCTTCTTTGAGGTGTAAAGTTGGCTACTTGATGTCTTCCTTTCTTTGTTCTTTTGAAATTTTATTTTCCTTGTGTAGATGGTTGACTTGCAACAATGTCTTCATCCTTTGAGAGTGAGGTACTTACCTCATGATTCTTTGAGGTGCTTTGTTCAACATTTGTATCTTCTCTATTGTATTCAAGACCTAATTTATCATTTGGTTATCTTTGAATTTCCAAGATCTCATTCAAGATTTGTGAGCTATTCAATATTTTTTTTTACTTTTCTACTTTCTTTCTAAGATCAAAAACTTCATCTTCTAACTTTTGACATGACTCTTCCCTTTCATTTACTTGATTCTTCAATAGTTCCTCTATCCTTTTGGCTTCTTCAATTTGGGTCTTGAGATGGAAAATAATTTCAAGACTTTTGATAATCTCATCATTTACCTTATTAACTTCCTTTTCATTCTTTAATATTGTGGTCTCTTCTTCTTTTTCTTCTAATTGAGTCTTTTTACTCTCTTATTGTTCTTTGAGCATTTCCCTTGACTTCAAGATGTGCCTTTAACTCTTCTTAAGAAACTTTTTAGTGTTATTTGAAAGATAGCTATAGTCTATATAGTAATGGTCATTGTTTTATTCATATAGACCCATTTATACTTTCTCTATAAGCTCCGATAGTTTTTATTCTACTTATTCCATAGGATAACAATCAATTGAGTCCATACAAACTATTTATAGACTTTCTTCTTCACTTGTAGAGAAATATTCAACATCATCACATTTTGAATTATTGCAATCAATGGTTTTTGGAGATTCTTTACCTTCATTTTACATGTCTTCAAGATATTCCTTTTTGTCAACATCATCACATGATTATTTTCCTTCATTTGAAATGTCTTCAAGATCTTCCTTTTTGCCAACATCATCATATTTAGAAATAATGCAACCAAAATTTTTTGGAGATTCTTTAACTTCATTTGTCTTTATGGAGTTGTCTTCAATATCTTCCTTCTTTCTTTGGTATCTCTCCTCTATATTTATCCATAGATCCTTGGCGGAGGTGGATTGTCCCATGCTATCTTTGATAAGACTTGAGAGTCCACTAAGAATGGTCTTGATAGATAATGTATCATTCTTCTTCCTTCCCCTTGAGCTGCAAAATTTGACTTGTTCTTCAAGGAAATTGATCCACCAATAGATTCCTTCCAAATACCCTCTCCCATCTCTTTCAAATGCACTCTCATTTCTATTCTCCAAGTAGACTAGTTTTCCTCATCAAGGATTGGAACTTCATCATCCATTTATGTGTCTATGGATCTCCTCCAAGCTTGTTAAGGCTTATGGTGAAGGCCTTCTCTGATACCAATTGTTGGACACAATGACTACTCTGAGAGGAGTGTGGCCTGAATAGTGTAGGGCTATTTTTCCCAAAACTTCCCCTTCAAAAACTCATAAGTTAGCAATCACCATTTACTCATTACTTATTGGTGTCATTTATAATCAGTTAAATGTGAACATATATCAACAACATATATCAACAATATATCATTAACAAATCATCACCATAAGGAACACAATGAACACAATATGTATGTACAATCTTCTTTTTATTACGGACTACAATCCTTGGGTTATCAACAACAAATGAATAGAGTACAACTCTACAAGAACACTAGCTCTATAATGCAAGACTCAACTTACACCCTCAACACCAAATGAGATGAGGCAACAATCCTCAATAGATATAAATTTGTCAACAGGTATGTGACCTATTGATAATGCAATATGCGTATGTACATGACCTACCAGTAGTACAACTCACGTATGTACATGGCCAGTCTGTACTATAGCATGTGTATTACATCAAAGTTACATAGGGTTTTATCTTAAAGATCAACTCAGATCCTATGCAGCCTTGAATCACATTCTCTTTTGTCTTTCACTATCCAATCTGACCCATAACCAATCACAACACATCCAATCTCTCCAACAACTTACTCATTCCTCTCAACCATACAATATGAATGCTATGCATCATGTATAAACAAGAAGTATACTATAGAAATCTTATCAGTATATAAGAGTGTTTCTCAATCTATCAACCAACAAAAACCACATCACAACAACCATACCGATAATGCCTTAAGCATTCACTACACAAAAACCAAGAGTATCCATCAAGACAACAATGTAACCATACCCAAATTTATATGGCAGATGTGATCCCATAGAATGCAAATCTGAAACCTGCTTCAGTCTTCAATAGTCTGGTACTATCTCACACACAAGTATTCATGACTTCATCCATTGTATGCGCCCTATCCTCATTCATCCCACGTATGTACACACCCTGACACACTACAACCCATGTATACCTAAGAAACTAGGGTTTCTAAACTTCCAAAACTTTTGTCGGCATGATCTTAGACTTACAAAAACTTTGCCGCATCCATAAGATCCTCCAGACCTTCTCTCTCTCAGAATAGATCTTTGAATACATGCTCAAGAGATGCATTACAAAAGAGACCCTTACCTCTTATTTATACACTCCATGTATCTTCCTTAGAAGCATCTTCTAGGTCACTTAACCCACTTCTAGGTCACTTAACCCATTTCTAGGTCACTTAACCCATTTTATAGTTAACCACTTTCCATATTTAGAAAGTTCTCCATTACTTTATCATTTTAATATTCCTCCTTGACTTTGTCACCTCACTTTATCATTTAAATAAGATTCTTTGATTTTGTCACTTAACTTTATTATTTAAATAATCCTTCTTGATTTTGTCATCTCACTTTATTATTTAAATAATCCTCCTTCTTTGCAACCTCTTTGACTTCTTTGACCTTTTGGGGATTCAAGCCTGCATATGAGGGTCCTCCAACTTCATGAGGCCATAACTCTCTAACCATGAGGAGTTATGTGACATTCCACATACCACTGGAAATGGTGTGATAAACACTATCCATCTAAGATAGTTCCACTAGCAGATTCATTAATCTTCATCTCATTATTCCACATTTAAGCTTCGGTTCTCCAACCACACTTCTAGGATAAATCAACCATAAAGCGTCTTCCCATGAGGGATTTCACCATAAGGGGACCACTTTGCACTTCATCCATTTGTACACCTTATCAACCATGATAAGACAATAATGATTCATCTTTACATCAATCCAACAATGCATCATATACCAATGAGACCACATCGATCCATCTTCATATATTCATCATGTATCCATGAAAACACATTGATCCATCTTTATCTATGCATCATATGCCTATGATTCCACTTGACATAAATCAATTCACATCAATGACAATATATATTTCATCAATATACTATGATAAGACATTGTTCATTTGAAATCAATCAACATCAATCATTTGACATCATTCAATCATCCATTGGAATCAATCAATTCCTTGACATAAATCCTTTGACATCAATCAATCAATCATCCTTTGGCATCAATCAATCACTTGACATCAATCCTTTGACATAAATTAATTAAACCTTTGGCATCAATGACAACATGATTAACACTGGTGTGGTATTGAGACATATGAATAGATTGCATCTTGAGACATATGCTCTTCCTTTATATACACTATGTATGCCTTATGTGAGAGTTGTTGGACTCCTTGGCATGGAGGTTCGAGTTGAAGACAAAACTATCTAATGGCTTCCTCTAGGCCACTACAAAAAGTAAAGATGCTCCCTAGTACAACATAAAAACCAAATATGTGATATGTACCTTGAAGGTGTCAATCTAATCAATTCGTCTCTTTCTATGAGTAGATCCTAGGCATGATAGCATAGTTGCAATGACTACAAGTTTTCTACTACTTTGGCATCAAATTGCTCTACACAAGGGGTCATAATCACTCCCATAATCACCGTGCTCAATTGTTTTGTTACGATGGGTTTCTTCCTCAAAGTCTCCAAAGTCAAATGATCAAAAGTGTCTACCAAAGAGGAATATGATCATCCCATCATCTATGCATCAAGAAAAGAGAATCAAGACTTGTCAGACTACTCTCATATCCATGAAATATTCTACACCAACTAGTAGAAACTCTATGGCAACTTTTACACCTTAAACAAATGTTATTACCTGGTGAAACTTCAAAGTAGCTATTGAGGGGAGGGGAGACACTCGGGGTGAGATCCTAGAGTATTTCTATGGTAATTTTTACAACACTCTATTATTTTTCTTCTTTATCTTTGTTGTCTTTTCAACCTATGTTTATTGTTGGAGGTTTTTATCATTATCCATGTTTTGGGACTTAGTGTACCTTCTCAAAGGGAAGTCAGTCAATCAAATTTTCCTAATATGATTTTTTCTCATATCTCTCTAGTGGTTTCATTCTCTAATGCAACTTGAATCACATAATATGGTAACAACTAGAATACAATGCTAACAACTCTTTCCTACATATTACTCTTATTGGAGTTGCTACAACTAGAAATATATCTGTATACTCACCAAAGAAAAAAAAATATGTGATAATATATATTCTCTCCTCTTTTAACACTCAGATTATAAAGCGTGAATCTTCCTAGATCCTGTTGATCCAACCCCTCTATTTACCAGTGGGTGGAATTCCTAAAACCCACCGCTCTACATAAATCGACAAATTGACATATGAATCTAGAATCTCTCTTGTTTATCTCACTGGAAAGAATTTTTATTCCATTCGATCATATATATATGTTGGAATATTGAGAGGGGCAGGGGGGTGAATCAATATGACCAATTCTATTACTTTTGACCACAATATGCATTCTTTAACTTTATCATAAATGTATTATTGGTTTATCGTTAACATTCAATATATTTACGTGGAAACCCAAATGGGAGAAAACCATGAATTTTGTTTCTTATATATCAGAAGAAATAAATTCATAGGGAGCACCAAATTCCCAATTCTCCAACACCAACTGGAAGGAGGCTCCAGCCCCCTATTTAGAGGCTCCAATCTGAAGGAATCTACAATTCCTTAATTTACTAGCTAAAACTGGAAGGAGGCTCCAACCCCCTACTTTACGTGTGTAAACCTAAATTAAGATCCAACTCCATGATTCTCTAGAACCAACCAGAAGGAGGTTGCAACCCCCTTTCCTTGCCTCGTCATGCTGCCCTGAAATACAAGTGTAGAGAAAACTTTCACTACCATAATCATTGTCACTATCACTACCATTGCCAAGCTGTCACTATCAACTTGTCACAACAACCTATCACATCAGCATGTCACAACAACCTATCACATCAACATGTCACAACAACCTATCACATCAACCTGCCACAAAAATCTATCATATCAACCTGTCACAACAAACTGTCACATAAACCTGTCACAACAACCTATCACATCAACCTAAACAGATCTAATCACATAGATCAATCACCAATATCACCAAGTGCATATCTCAAATCATATTCCCAACATCACCAAGACATCCCTTTAGTTATGTACCAAACAAGTGCCAATCATATACCAATCATGTACCAAGATCACCAACATTCATAAACCAAATTCCATAAACCATCACATCAAACTATATGCCATAAACTCATTGTTATGTAATCTCAAACAAGTACCAATAATTCCTCAAACAATGTATCCAAGTATGAAAATATATACCTCAAATACATGTCATATCACACATGATATGTCTCAAGAAAATACCAAATAATGTATACCAATATAACCAACATGTGCACCAACAATGTGCCTCAACATATATGCCTCAAAAAATTCACTATAGTCTTACCATACATTCAAGAGAGCATATACCAAAACTCATCAAGCCATGCCTCAAGCATTCTCTACAACATCATCTCAAACAATATTAAACAAGCACATAAACATACCTTTACTTTTTGTCACTGAAATGGTGTACTTGGACACTGTCACACATGCTTGTAGACTCTCCTCAGCTTTTGTAGTCTTGTACAAACCCCAATCTTCAGATATGGTTTTTCCTCATGGGACTAAGCCTTTTTTTCGTGGGGGGCCTCACATGATGATCTCTCAACAACCCATGGGGGTGCCTCGTGTGAATAACTCTCAACAACCCATTGGGGTGCCTAGTGGGACACCAATAGTATGAACCATGAGGGTCAGCTAAACTAGGTTTTTTCACAAAAAATTCACTCTTCTCTATAGTCACAAAAATTTTGCATTGCTCTTCCTTCATTGCATCAGATTTGTGCTACCTCAAATTTGTCAATGAAAATCCCTGCAATAAACCTTTCACAAGATAAATATTCAATATTCTCATTAGGTGATAATGGGAGTCTCTTGATCTCTTATTTATACTTCCCAAGTTCATTCCTTTAGGGTCTACCTTGTAATTGTTTTACCCCTTCTCTATATTCTAGGGCTAACCCACTTTCTTGTTGCAACTAAATTTTCTTTAATTAGTCAAATCATAAATTCATTTTTTCAACTACTTTACCCATAATTAGTTTCTTGCTGCAACTAATTTTATTTTTAATTACTTTATTGTTTCAACAAATCCACCCTTAATTAACTTCTCTTTGTAACCACTTTGACTAGCAACTTCTTATTGACCTTCCAGGGGATTCTAGAATAATTGATTTCTTGTTGACATTCTAGAGGTTTCTGTAGTCTTACTTGCAATTACATTGTCCTTCATGTTCATATTCCCCAACTTAATTCGGGTACCACATCCGCTAACATCAACCACTCCATCAATGACAACTAACTCCCCATTAATATCAACCATATCGCTAGGGCTTCCAAACTTCTTCAAGGGTTGACATCAATCTCTAAGTGTTGACATCAATAACAACCAATTGTCCAAACCAACTGTCCAACAATATATATGGCTCATTCGAGCATTATCTATATTTGGCCCTTGTATTATCGACATTGGCTTTCAGTATATTTAGCCACCCAAGAAAAAGAAAAGACTTCTTGCGTCTACTTGATTAGCTGAATCAACCAGAGAAATCCCATCAATTGATCCAGTCACGTGAAACCAATGTCCATCTACTGCACATAATAGACTCTTGTCTCTAAAACTTCAAACAACTCAGGAAAACCAAAAAAAAATAAAATGAAATAAATAAAAAAGAAAGATGCTTGGCCCCAGACCCAATGTCATTTTAAATTGAACCTAAGACCAACAAGAGAAGGAATAGGAAATCCCATAAGAAGTGATATCAAAGTGATAGAAACAAGGAGAGACTAATTGAGTTGTCCTCGGAGAGAGCATTTTCACCATACTTCAAAGAGTACAATTTTCATTTAACTTTGTAGAGAATCATCACCTTATAACTATGGGTTTCCAAAGATCCATGACACCTAGAGCAACGACCTTTCATAATAGGAGAAAATAGAAATCAATAGTAACATGTTGTTTTATGTTATTATAGATGGATTATTAGTCCCTGTCGAAGGCGTAGAGGGACTATAGCGATCAATAATTTGTTGACTTCATATTAATATGTCCTTTGACTATAAATTTTCACATCATATGTATTGTTCGAACTATATAAGTAAAAACATTATTTTTTATATAATAAAAAAAACCTTATATGTCATTGTCTCATTGGAGAATATATTGGAGGTCTTATTTATAGCTTCATTGTTGCCAATGTTGTAAATGTTTAAATATCCAAATTTTTGAGATTAGACACTCGTTTTTAATTTTTATTACATTTTTACTGAAATGTTTACATATTGAAAGTTATGAGCATCAACGTTGTTTTTCAATGTTTTTATTATTTCTATTTGTATTGATAGTGTTTCTATCAATTTTGTGATAACATTTCTATCAATTCTGATAGTGTTTCTATCAATTCTGATAATCGTGATAAATTTAGATAGTACATGCAAAGAGGCTATAGGGTCTTGTATTTGCATTAGAGTTAAGGATCTCTAAAATATTCTCCAAATATGCTTTTAGACCTACAATATACTTTTGATAGATTATCCCTATATTTGTTTCAAATGAATCTACCATATATTATATGGGCTGGACACTGGCTGGTATGGTAGCACCTTTACATCTCCATTTGGTTCTCGACATGCTTCTTCTTATAACCATTTTGGGTTCAACTCAAACTTTTTAGAAGCCACAACCAAGATAAATCTTGTAAAATTGGTATAGTTTACTTAGAAAAATTCAATCATATATCCACCTACTTTACATCCTCTAATATAATAACTACCATTATGAAGATACCAACTTTACATCCTCTACTATAATAACTTAGGGAGATATAATTTTGATATAAATTGGCAAGCATCATCAATGTAAGAGAGACGAAAATAATGTTCATAAGTGGTGATTTAGAGACTTATTTCCAAACTATAACTTTCAAATATATTTTTCCCAACTTGATGTCTAAGCTAGAAGAATAGAAATTCATGTATTGGTTTGGTTTTCTCATGTCCTATAGTTTTATTACTTTTAAAATTTATGGCTTTTTATTATGTAACCTAATAGTCCATCTTACATTTCCAAACATTTTTACATTCCATCGCATAGAATATACATGTAAGGCCATCCAACATTTTCATAATAAACATGGCCTTGACCCAAATGTTGATTCTGGAAATCCAAACAAATGTAACCCTTACACTCTCAAAGCTTATATCAACATCAAATCCTATTAAAGTCTTGACAATATAATTTGAACTGAGAATATACATAATCATAGTTAGCAAGTAATTCCATTTAGTTAAAGTAATTTGAACTGCGAAAATACAAAATTTTAGAAATACAGGTCTTGAAAGAAGAATGGAT
>SNQJ01S0047963.1:132951-152707 GCA_010110895.2 Picea sitchensis
TACACGTCTGAACATGCGCCAAAGGGATCCATATTGGCTAAAGGAAATGGAATACTTGTGTTGGGAAAGAGCCTTAGCTGCCTGTGTGACGATCCGGCCTGACATGATGTGGTCGTGGGTTTTGAGAACCTCCTTTGCCATGGCGGAAGACGAGACCACCACTGTGGTTCTCATTCCGAGAGAGAGGGTCATGAGCGGCCCATATTTGACAGCAAGTTGGTAGAACGATTCGTTGGGCTTGTTACCCACCTGCAACAGATTTCCTATAAGAGGCCATCCTGAAGGACCGGGAGGAAGCCTGGAGTATGTCTTCCTCCATGCATCGAGGACCAAGAATGTGATGACAGCGCTCCCCGGCAGCAGAAAATAGCAAAAGAACCATCGAAGATCCATTGGGCTGAATAGAGCCATGACAGGCTTCAAACAAGAGAAGCAGAAGGAAGAAAGAGTGTTAGATATGAAACGAAATCCAGAATATGTCGTTATATAACTTGAAATTACGTTCTATAAAACAGACAAAGCGCGTTGGACTACGTGACATTCAAAAACAGCTAATTGAGTTTGATTTTATATATATATTATTGTTTTATATTATAGATTTGTTTTTTTGTTATTTTGTCTTGAGTGAGGATAGCATTTTGACTTGAGTTAGATTTTTTTGTCTCCAAAAGTTTCTAATTAGTCACACATAATTTATCTTAAAGAAATATATTAACAGCATACTCTCACTATCCTACACCTATAAAACTTAAAAAATTGAAAAAAATTGGTTTTATATATGTATTGTTTTTTAGATGGCAGGGATTTGATTTGGATATCTTGTTTGTAATAACTACAGAACTCAATCACTGAACTAATCCACCTTCTTTTTAATATATGTAATTTAATAATATATATATATATTATTAGGATATGTTTGGAGTATGATTTATTTATTTGAGATTTTATTTTTAATAACTACATAATTCAATTCATAGAACTAATGCATCTATTTATTTTTAATATATGTTATTTTATAATAAATTTTATTTTTATTTTGTTTTTTAATTACACTTAAAAGTGTATATTTATTGCAGATGGACATAATTAATCACTTTTTAATTTAAAATTTTAATCTGATGACTAACAATTAAAGATGCTGGCATATTCTTACCTATTGGAGATGGGCACAATTGATCACCTTTTAATCTAAAATTCTAATTTGATGGCTAACAATTAAAGATGTTAACTTGTTTATTTTTAGCATTTACCTAATCATATTAAGAAATTAATGTAACACCATATAATTGTCACGTTTAAATAATTAACCTAGATGCCATCTTATTGTATAGTTAAATTACATCATTATTCAATTCACAGAGGTGGCCTAGAGTGTTGTCTATGCACACATATAATTGATATAAATAAACATCCAGATAACTAGATTTACTATCTCTTTTTCCTAGCAGTTCTATATTGTTGATTCAATCATAACCATAACTATTTCACCCCGCCTCACTCTCCCTCTTTTTCTACTTATTTCGATAAAAGTATTATTAATATCATTCTCATTATCCTCTCCTCATCCCCATCGTGTTGTTGTTACAATTATTTGAGTCTTTTTTTTTTTATGGTGAGTCATGTCCTATGACAGAACAAATAGTAAAATCAATAGTGAAGAAGGCCATGATGAAAGAAGCTCGCGTCCTTACTTACTCATCCTCCATTTCCATGATTTCTTTGTCCAAATAATTAATTCCCATTATTTTTGTCATCCATATTGATCTAATTATTAACCATAAATTCTAATAGTATAGATTTTTATTGTGTTGAAAATTTTACTAACCAAAACTTTTACTTTTAGAGGTTTACCATTCACAAGTTTGCTGCTATGCTTGTATATATTATTTGAATATATATAGAGTATGATTTATTTAATCCATATCTTATTTATAATAACTATAGAATTGAACCACTAGAACTAACCCATAGCATTTATTTTTTAATATATGTTATTTAATATATTATTTGAATATATATAGAGTATGATTTATTTAATCCATATCTTATTTATAATAACTATAGAATTGAACCACTAGAACTAACCCATAGCATTTATTTTTTAATATATGTTATTTAATAATAAATTTTCTTTTTATTTTGTTTTTTAATATATGTTATTAGGTTATGTTTGGAGTATGATTTATTTATCAGATAGAGAATAGTGAGATGTTTTATTTGATAATAAATGTTATTTTTATTTTATTTTTTTAGTATATGTTATTTGGAATTTTTTGAAGTATGATTTATTTATTGGATTGAAAATAGTGAGATGTTTTATTATTTAAATTTTATTAAATTTAATGAAATGTAAATATTTTTATTATTTTTTTTTTTATGTTATATATTAATTTTTTTAATTAAATGATGAAAATTTATATTAAAAAATTATTTTTCTTAAATATTTTATAAATTTAAATTCAAAATAAATTTATATTTATATAATTATTTAATTAAAACAATTAAACACATTTTTATAAAAAATAAAAAAAAAATCAAATTTTATATAAATAAGTCAATCATCATTGTATTGATATTTTATATTAAATTTATTTATTAAATTCAATACACTATAATCTTGTATTTAAAATGCTACTTGAATTTATCACAATATAAAATATATTATTGAAAATGCCCAACCAAAATAATTTAAATATCACAACTTCCCACTCCAAATAATAATAATAAGACACTCCTTTATCAATATATCAAAATATAATAAGCATAAAAGTCTGATAATAAGCATCAAAGTCAAGGAATGAACTAAGACAATAAGACAAAACATCAAGACAATAATAAAAAATTACACAAATATTTGAAAATATAATAATCAATGACCCTTTCAAAATATAATGACCATGGATATGAGTCAAACAATAATAAAAAAAATAATTATGTGACAAATGTTTTAAAATATAATAAGCATGGAGATTAAGGGATAATTAAAATTTAACAGTAATTTTAATAGTATGCATGTGATGTGAGATGAATTAACATTACATTATATATATTTATAAATTTTATAAATGAGTAAAGTAAGATAATAATCAAAAATAAATATTTTAAATATAATTAATATAGGAATCATGAACTATGAACTAAGATAATAAGATAAAATATTAAAAAAAAAAATACATAAATATTTGAAAATATAATAAGCAATGACCAATATTTTAAAATATAATGACTATGGATATCAAGGAATCAAGTCAAACAATAGCAAAAAAACTAAAATATGTGATAAACATTTTAAAATATAATAAGCATGGAGATTAAGAAATTGATTAAAATTTAATAGCATGCATGTGATTTGAGATGTGGAAAAATTGAAACTATTGGTTTGTAGGGATCATTTTATGGGCAAGTCTTCCTTAGGTGATTTGGGGTTTAGAACCTTATGAAGCTCATTTGAACACTTGAAGAGTTGTTTTTGGGGACAAAACTTTGCTGGAAAAGATTTTAGGTTCTCGACGTCATTCTACACTTCAAGAGATTTCCAATGACATGGAGATCGTATGTGGAAGTTATGCTTCTTGCAAGTTCACCTATCCTATTGGCCATCATGATACTGAGTGGATGCCACCTCATATTCCATTACTCACACATGTGGACTTTCAAGAAGATTTTAGAGGGTCCAAAACCATAACATTAATTGGGGGTTGATGCATGTAAAAACCCTAAGTCTAACCCTAGACGAATTTCAAGCTATATTAAATACTAGGCCACTAGGAAAGAAAGGGGTTCCATTCTTATTGTGTTGTGTATTGTTCTATAGTTAAGCAAAGCATCAGGAAATGGTATATTGAAACATAGCAAAGGAGGTAGAAGATCGTGTAGTGGCCATATTGGACACAGTGTCCATGGAAACTCCATAGTGAGTGCCCCTTTCTTTGTGTTTTTATTTCACAACTAAGAAGAAAAGAACAAGGCATAGGCCTCACTTTCTACCTTTTTTTTCTCATATCAAATTTTCCCAAGGTACATCTTATGTTCATGGTATGGATGGTGTGTTATTTTCTTAGCTTCATTTATTTGAGTTTTAGTTACTTCAACATTTGCATGCATTAAGAAAGTAACATTTAATTGAATCTTAAATAAATAACTACATAATAATAAATTGTAAAAACTTGTAAGATCTATTGTGATGAACTATTCCAATGGAATATCCATGGTCGTTTACATATCATATCGGTATGAGAGCAGTTTTTCTAAGGGTTTTATGGGAAGTTGCAGGATCTAAGAATTGGCATAATGTCTGAAAAACCTTAACCATGGTATATGAGTATATTAACAATCCATAGGATGAATCAAATGAGATATTTTTAAATCTAGAAGAACAAGTCACTAACATCTTTAGAGAACAAGTTTGGACCTTTCGGGGAGTTTTAAGGCTCTAACTTAGAAGTTGGATCAAACAAAAACTCTGGAGATAATGAAGACCTAGAAAAGGAGTCGAAAAAAGGATAGAGAAAGAGGGAACAAGGTCGAGTTCCATCACTTCTTTCCAATCTGTATTTAAAGTGGAAGCTAAAGTAGACAAAATGAAAGAGAAATGAAGAGTAGACATATTTTTGTTCGAAAACACAGGTATTCCAGTAGAGGACGGACACGTTCAGTAACCACTCACATAACCATATCAAAGATCAACACACTGATGTTTTCACGTGGTAAAACCCCTACGGGGAAACATCCATGGCCCCAACCAACATGGCCACTTGGAGAAATTTATTAATGCAAAAGAAAAAAATTACATAGAGAGTTTACAAGAGAGTTTCTCACAATCGATCATCGACAAATGACCCTCCATGCTCTTTAAATAGAGATCATTGACCAATCAGGTGTTAATCCATGGATCAATGGATGTTAAGATCAAGGAGAGTATGAATCGTCAGATCACTCTATGTTGGGAACATACTGTGACCATCAGATTTCCTAACTACAAATGCATATTAAAGAACCACACTAAGAAACACACTTTTACCTTACGACACATTAGACCAAGTAGATCTTAACTAAGTCCTAAGTGTCTAAATATCCTAACATCCCCCCTTAAGAACAACTTGGGATAGGATTGAAGGATTTACAATGTTGACACAATAGGAGAAGGAATGAGGCATTAGAGCCTATTCCCCCTTAATGACAACTTCCTAAAATCCTAACATAGATTGATGTTTGGAAAACTTCGCTTATATAAGAGACTTTGTGAAGATGTCTGCAACTTGATATTCTATAGGGAAAAAGAGCACTTCAATAACTTGATGTTCAGGTTTGAAGGACTCATCTGGAGGAAGGTGAGTAGGCAAAGGTGTATTTCCATCCTCACTATGATCAATGGAAGAATAAACTAGAATAGGAATAGAAGAAGGTACAAACGTTGAGGATGGATCGTAGGTCAAAGAAGGCTCAATCGCCGAATTAGGCTCGCAGGCCAAGAGATTTTCAACAAATTTAACATCTCTTCTAATAATAATTCCATTACAATGTGGTTACAGAAGTCTATAACCTTTGACATCTTTAGAATAACCAACAAATATACACTTCTCACTTTTAGGCTACAATGCTTTCATTTTCTCATTAAGAATGTGAGTCCATGTTATACTACCAAATACATGGAAGTGACTTACATCTGGTTTAATTTTAGTCCAAGCTTCTTTTGGTGTTATATTTTTAAGAGATTTTGTGGGAGTGTGATTGACTATGTAATTTTCACAGTTGATTTCTTCCGCACAATACTTTAGACTTAATCCCTTAGATTGGATCATACAATTAGCCATTTCGTTTAATGTTTGGTTCTTTCTCTCATTAACAACATTTTGTTGTGGTGTATATGGAACAATGTGTTGCATTTGGATGCCCTGTGTAGTGCAGTAACTTGTAAAATTATTGTTCACATATTTGCCTCCATTATCTGTTCTTAACTTTTGAATTTGATGTCTAGATTGTTTTTCTACAACAGCCTTGTAGGAAAAAAACTTTTCAAAAACTTCGCTCTTAAGTTTTAAGAAGTAAACCCAAGTACGTCGGGAAAAATCATCAATGAAAGTTAAGAAATACTTGCACCCAAAAAAAGAAGGAGAAGAAAGTGGACCACACAAATCACTATGAACAAGTTGTAAAGGGCTTGAGGTGTGCCAAGAGGCATGCTTTTCAAAACTGTCCTAATGATGCTTGCCGAGAACTCAACTGGAACAAACACCATCTCTGCATGAAACAAGAGGAAGACCAGTCAACATATGTTGATTACACAGTTGCTGCAATGAGAAATAGTTTAGATGACCAAACCGCTCATGCCAAAGTTTGCTCAAGTCATCGCTATGAGCAAAAAAAACTGATGAAAAAGATGATGACCCAAAGTTGTCAAACTTGTACAACCTGGTAATATCATCAACAATTCTAGTTACAGGAACATGCTTAGGATCTTTTAGATCCTTGATTACAACTTGGTGAGGTGAAAACTCTACGATTTTACCTTCACCCGAATGAGTGATTTGATATACTGGTAGAAGGTTACAAGAAAGACTTGGAACACATAATACATCATTGAAATGACCATTATCTACTTGAATTGTTCCAAATCCTACAACACTAAGAGATCGATCATCACCAACATATATTTTATTGGTGTTACATTCATTTAGAGAAGAAAATGTGTCTTTATCCTTAGCCATATGATAAGATGCTCTTGAATCAATAAGCCTCTCATCAGAAAAAGAAGTATAAGTTGTATTGAAGGAGAAACCAGAAGCGGAAAGTGCATGTCCATGAGAAGAATAAGAACAATTAGAATCAATATTGATGTTGTTCTTCTTCATCGTTGCTTCTAAAGATGCCATCTTCTTCAAAAATTTGGACTCATCGTGACAATCTTTATCACAAAAGTTTCAATTTTTGTCAGTCTTCTTATTTTTATATTTTTCTCCTTTGTCACCATTAGGAGCTGAAGTTGTCTGAGTGGGTTTGGGACCCTTAAGTTGTTTGTTGTTGTAGCGAGGATGTTGCTTATTTTATCTTTCTGCTGGGAAAGTAAGGCTTTGTTGGAGGTACTTGCAGTGTTGATCACTCCAAGTTGTATAAGCTTATCTTCCTCTCTAATCCAAGAATCACAAAAGGAATCAAGAGTGGGTTTTTGATAATATTTCCCTAAAGCCTCTCTCATGGCATAAAAGGTAGATACAAACATAGAATATGCACTACCTAGCTTAGAAAGAATAAGACAGATGCAACGTTCTTCCTTAATTTCTATCTCACATTCTTCACTTAACATTCTGAGTGTTTTAAACTTAGATAGATAGTCTCCAATGCAAGAAAAATCACTTGGTCTTAAGGTCAGTACTTTATTTTCTAACTTTTGTGCTCGAATAATATTGAGTTTACCAAACAAAGATTCAATATTTTCCCATTCTTCATGGGGGTCATCAATTTCTTTAAGGTGGAACCTTAAATCATGAGAGATGAATATTTTGATTAGTCCACATGCTTTGTCACTCCTATTCGCCCATTTGAATTTCTTATTATCATCAGTGGGTTATTTTTCCTTTCCCAAGGTAATCCGATACAAGCCTTTACTTCTTAATAAATCTTCCATATGAGATTTCCATTGGAAGTAGTTGGTGTTGGTAAGCAAGAGATTACTGCTAGAAGAGATATTAAATATGTAGATAATATGAATTTAAAAACTAAAACTGATGATCTAGATGGAAATATCTCAAAAAGTTATGTGGTTTAAAAAAAAAGGCACTAAAAATGGAATACGGATGTGAGAGTTATGCCCTATTTAAAAAAGGCATAAATGGTAACCAAATGACCACATGATAGTGTAAGCTTCTTTATGAAGTGACCCAATTTTATAAAGAGAAGTGGGGATCACTTTTACAATGAAGTTACTTTATAAAAGAAAAGTTGCATGAAAAATAAATAACTCTAGAATAAAATATTAAAGCTACTTATAGTGACTCACTTTTATACTTGAAGTGAAATACACTTTACAATTTCAGAATGAACTTTTTCAGAAAAAGTAACAAAAGAGAGACTTGAACTCAAGATCTCTTACTTAATAAGGAAACTTTTAACGAAATGGTCTAGAAAAACATATTGTATTATTTAGGAAGAGGATTGGGGTTTTTGTTGTTGGGGGGGGGTTTGGAGAGCATGTGATGCAGACCCCCCTTCTATCCTAAGGGTTGCGTGACCTCCCTGTCTAGGATCGATCAAGGAACTAAGTCTGACTGACTCTTTGGCCCCTCAAGAACCTTAATTCCACTTAACAAGACCTCTTTCCCTTAAATATTAGGTTGTATGGAACCCACTACCTTCTCCTTAACACCTTTAAGCTTCAGCGTATTTAGGCACTAGCTCCCTTGGTTAAGCCCGTCCCGAGTTACGAACTCCCGACAAGACTAGATATATGGTTCAACTCCCTCCTTCGATCAACGACTGTGATCAAATCTTGATTTCACGTTTCGCGAGTTCTTGTAACTCTTCCCTTGACTTCTTTAAGTCACGACTCAGCGAAATGTTGATCTCTCGCCATGTGTCCTCCTGGATGATGGACATTCTCAATGATTTCGGAATGATCCACTGCTATGATATTTTCGTGAGTTCGCACTTTGAAAATCCTCATGACTCTACTTTTTGACCTTTCCACTCTGCGATTCAACGAAATGTTGATCTCTCACCATGTGTCCTCCTTGACAATGGATGGCTCCAATGATTTCGGGGTTTTGTAAGTCAAATTCTCCTGTAAACTTTCAAAGATTTAAGGTTGGTGCACTTTACCTTGATCAAACAACTATGATCCTTCTCTGGCTCTCAGGTCAAATGGATGAGATCTTTTCTTTGTGCTTAGATCGAATGGGTGAGATATTTTCGTTTTTGCTCACTCCTTGTTGTCTGGACATTGATCAGATGATCCAAATATTTTCCCTTGAGCTTATGCTTTCTTCTAACTTAGAAAAAATTTCGAAAGATTTAAAATCTTTGACCTTTATCGTTCCTAGGAGTCTGCTTCTTGGATCTCATTCGCACTTCTTGGAAAGTGCTACCCGTCTTGATCTTGATCTCCTCAAATATTTCGATCTCCCAAGCACTTCCTGCTTTTCTGGGAAATTTATTAAACTCGGATCCAAATATTCTTAAAAATAACTCTTTCTCGCCCTCCTGGTGTTCCTTTTCTCTCATCCTTCAACTTCTTTACAGAGTCGCTTCAACGCTTCATCGAATTCCAAACCTGTACACTCTTTGCAACAAATCTTTACACAGATTTGATTTCTTGCGACAACCGTGCAGTTCTTGCAACAATCACTTTGCACTCCCTGCAAAGGAAATCTTACTCTATTTCTCCTGATCTTTATGAGTTGAAACAAACCCTGTCAACTCAGTCCTTGCAAGCTGTGTGAACACCTTGCATCGGCTCACGAAGAAAAGTGATTTTAAATTTTATACAATCATTTCAAAGCTACATTCACTCATAGCAAGATTCATTCATTCTTGAAAAGATTAACGACAACAACAGGGAAATTGTAAACAATATTCACACCATACATTGGATCAATTTTCCTATGTTTTGTTCATTCAAAATCAAGAAAATGGTTATAGCTAAAATCAAAGCTACAACTATTGTTCAAAAATTCCTACTTGCTCATAATTCTCGTAACCCTTCTTTTGGGCGTACAAAAATCTATTTTTATACAAAAGAAACAAACTAACTGCTATCTAATTGTGGTTACATTGAGACTAGGGTTAACGTCCCAAGTCACGTGTGCTCATTTTGTATCCACTCGCATGATCGTTCCTCTTTTGTTTTCTATTTCTTCAAAACATTTGCAGTACTGGCTAGCGTTCAAGACTCTGGATTGGCTCTCACGCGCTGAGTTTTCCTACCATGTGTACTTGTTGACGATGCTCCTGCACCATACTCCCCCTGGACAAAAATTCATGGACTCTTGTCCATGAGCTCCTGTACCAACTTTCCATGCTTCTAGATATCAACTTCACTTTCCCAACTGGAATCTTCTATTGGGTGTCCCTTCCACTTGACCATATATTCAAAATATGTCTTCCTCTTGATCTTCTTACCAATCCTCTGATCAACGATCTTTTCCATCTTTGGTTTTTTTCTATAGGCATTTGTTTCTCCCTTTGAATCTTCCCTAGATCTAATGATCCCTCTGTGTCATCCTTCCTGTAAGGATATAGGTCTGAGATGTTGAATATGGGCGATATGCCCACATCATCTGGAAGCTCAATCTCATAGGTGTTTACATCAAACTTCCTCAAGATCTTACATGGTCCTATGTTCTTCATATTTAGCTTGTTATATGTCCCTCTAGGGAACATTTCCTTCATGAGTTGTGTTAGAACCCAATCTCCTATTTCAAATTGGAGTTCTTTGTGATGTTGATCAGCTCTGCGTTTGTACTCTTGGCTAGAATTCTACAACTGTCCCCTGATCTGGCTATGGATCTTCTACATTTCTGCAGCAAAATCTTCTACTCCAGTGCTTATGATATCACTCTGTTCCAAGTCTCTCAATTCAGATACTACCTTGGGTTGCATTCCATACAATATTTGGAACAAGATCTTTCTAGCGCTCCTGTTTGGTGAGTTGTTGTATGCAAATTCTACTTGTGGAAGAATCTAATCCCATTGATTATGGTGCTCAGTGACCAAACTCCTCAATAAGTTTCCCAAACTTTTGTTTACCACCTCAGTCTACCCATCTGTCTGAGGGTGATAAGATGAGCTAAAGGAAAAATCTTTCTCCAACTTCTTCCATAGTGTTTTCCAAAAATGACCAACAAATTTCGTGTCTTTGTCCAAGACAATGATTCTTGATAGGTCGTGAAGTCTCACAACTTCCTTGAAAAACAGGTTTGCAACATGTGTTGCATCACTGGTCTTCTGACATGGGATAAAGTGTGCCATATTTTAAAATATATCATCCACAACCACAAATATGCAATCACATCCTCTTCGTGTTCTTGGTAGTCCCAACACAAAATCCATGCTTACTACATCCCAAGGCCTCTCTGGTATGGGAAATGGTTGATACAATCCAATGTTCTATCTTTTACCTTTTGCATGTTGGCGGATTCTTCATCTATTCATGAATTTTATTACATATGTTCTCATGCCTGGCCAATAGTATTAACCTCTCAACTGCGCAAATGTCTTATCATGGCCGAAATGTCCAGCCAATCCTCCACTATGGGTTTCCTTCAAAATTTTATCCCTCATTGAGCATTTTGGTATGCACAATTGATTTCCCTTGAAAAACAATCCTTCTTGAACAATATACTCTGTCCACTAGTTCCTATATCTCACAAAAGGATTTTCACATGCTTCGTATGCTTCTTTGAAGTCTAGATCATCACTATACATTTCCTCAAGGTGTTCAAACCCTAAGGTCTTTACCTAAAATTCCTGCAAAGTCAAACATCTCGTACTGAGTGCATCAACAACTTTGTTAGCATTCCTAGCAATATGTTTTATGACAAAAGTAAAATTATGCATATGCTCAATCCACTTTGCATGCCTCTGATTCAATTTTTCATGTCTGGTTATGAATTGTAAAGCTTGGTTATTGCTATACAAGACAAATTCTTGTGGGACAACGTAATGTCTCCATTTCTTTAGGGCTTGGATTATGGCATAAAAATCTTTGTCATAGATTGAGTATTTTCTCTTAGTCTCATTCATATTCTCACTAAAGTAAGCAACAAGTCTATTGTCCTAGATCAAAACTCCTCCAATCGCAACGCCAGTTGCACCACACCTTACCTGAAACGTCTTCTCAAAATTTGGCAAGACCAAAATTGGTCACTCCGTTACTTTCTCCTTCACAGTATTGAATCTCTTATCGACCTCCTCTATCCATTTAAAAGACTTGTGCCTCTTCTTCACTATATCCATCAATGGTGGACAAATTCCACTGAAAACTTTGATGAACTTCCTATAGAAACTCGCTAACCCATGGAAGATTCTTACCTCAAACATGCTCCTTGCTGATGGTCATTCTTTGATTGTTTTTACCTTCTCTGGATCCATCTTCAGTTCATTTGAAGAGATCACAAAACCCAGGTAAATGAGTCATGTTTTCATAAAAGATGACTTCTTCATGTTTATCAACAACTTCTCCTATTGTAGTCTCCTCATCACTGGTGTCAGGTGCCTTAAATGCTCCTCTTTAGTCTTGCTAAAGATCAATATATCATCTAGATACACCACCATGAACTTGCCAATGAAATCTTTTAGTATTTCATTCATCAACCTCATAAAAGTACTTGGGGCATTGGTTAAGCCAAATGGAATAACAAGCCACTCATACAAACCTTCATTTGTCTTAAAGGATGTCTTCCACTCATCACCTTCTCTCATTCTTATCTGGTGATATCCACTTTTCAAATCGAACTTAGAAAAGAAATTTTCCCCACTTAAACAATCCATCAAATCATCTATTCTTGGCAAAGGGAATCTATACATGATAGTGATATTGTTGATGGCTCTCGAGTCTGTACACATTCTCCATCCTCCATATTTCTTTGGACTCAACATAGTTGGCACTACACATGGACTCAAGCTCTCTCTGATGAAACTCTTGTCTAACAAATCATGGACCTGGTTCTTTACCTCCTCATTCTCTCGAGGTGTCAGTCTGTATGCCGCTTTGTTTGGAAGAATTTCTCCTGGTATAAAATCAATATGATGGTTGATACTTTTGATGGGTGGTAATGAGTTAGGTAGCTCATCCACCACTATGTCACAAAAAAATTCCAACAATTCCTGAACTTATTTAGGAAAATCATCCATCGAAGTACTAGTAAGGATGACTCTGGGTTTCCTCACCACAACAAACTGCATCTCCTATTTTTTCTTAACTTCTTTCAGGAGTTCCATCCCACTCATGAGAAATATTCTTGTGATGGCTCCCCCTTTCACTTTCTTCTCCTCTATTGGAAGAAACATGTGTTTCCTACCATTCTTCTCCAAGGTGTACATATTCTTCCTCCCATCATGAATGACATTCCTGTCAAACTTCCATGGTCTTCCCAACAAAATATGGCATACATCCATGGGAATTACATCACACAAAATTTCATCTCTATATCCTCCTATCTTAAATTCAACCAAGAATTGTTTAGTAACCATTAACTTTCATCCTTTATGCAACAATGATACTTTATATGGATCTAGGTTTGTAGTTGTCTCCAACTTCCCTCTTTGTGCTTCCAAAATGTGAGCTTCTCCTTCTTATTTCTTTTTCTTGGGGCATTCCTAGGACATGTTCCCTATCTTTCCATAGGCATAACATCTTATTCCTCCTCTGCCTCTTCCTGTAGAAGAGTTTCTCCCGCCACCCTCTCTTCCTCGAGAGATTTCTCCTCTTTCCGAGTGAATGTGTGGAGTTTCATATTCATCTTTGGAATAATGCGCCTTGTCATGGGAAACTCCCTTGCCTTTGTTCAGGGATGATATTTTAATTCTACCTCGCTAGCTTTTTTTCTGTCCAAATTCTCTTCTGCCTTCAGCGAAAACTGATAACCATCCTCCACTGTCTTTACAAACATCATGTTGAGCTCATCCTGGATTTCATACCTCAAGCCATTCATATACATAGCATCTTTTTCTTCGTCCCGCTCTCTTTTTCTAACTTTGGTGTTCAACTTGTAGAACTCCTCTATCTATTCTTTGACTATCATACCCTTCTGTCTCAGTTTATGCATCTTCCTAAACAGATTGATGTGATAATCTTTGGGCATGAATTTAGCCTTCAGCTTGGCTACCATTCTGTCCCAATTCTTTATCTTTTGTTTGCCTCTACTTCGCCTCTCAGCCTGTAGTTCAACCCACCACAGTATTGTGTGTCCTTTAATCCTGGTGACAACATGTATCACCCTTTTATCCCCATAGACATCTTCATAATAGAAATATTTTTCCATGGACCTTATCCAATCTAACAGTTCTTCAACATCCAAATTGCCTTCATACATTGGGACCTCTATCTTGGCTCTAGATCCCAATCTAAAAACTGCTCTTAGAAAGCATTCTTCGGCAACGTTTTCCCTTGTAGCTTCTTTGGCTTATACATATTCACTCTTTGCATCACTGACATCTCCAGCATTAGGTGCTCTTCTCTGCGCTGCTTCCACCGCTTCTAGCCTTGCACAAAGTTCTTGTATCTCTCTTTCTACAACGTGATTGGATAAAGGTGGCTCCCCTCATCTCCTCGGTGGCATTGTGTTGAATCTCTCTAACACATAGAGTACAACTTTGAGTTCTTTTGTCTCCTTTATCTCCCTTATCTCCTTCGACTAAAATCTACAGACGAAAATTAGCTCTGATACAACTCGATGCAGACCCCCCATCTATCCTAAGTGTTGTACGACCTCCTGGTCTAGGATCGATCAAGGAACTGAATCTGAATGACTCTTCAGCCCCTCAAGAACCCAAATTCCACTTAACATACCCTCTTTCCCTTAAAGCACAAGTTGTAAGGAACCGACAAACTTCTCCTTAACACCTTTAAGCTTCAATGTATTTAGGCGCTAGCTCTCCTGGTTAAGCCTCTCCCTTTATGTGGCCAAGGTTATGACCAATCACCTAATCGAAAGGAACATTGTGAATTCACGTATCAAGTCTTTACATGTGAGTCACTCTGACTCTCCCAACTTCCAAAATCCTGACAGGAGACTATCGCATGCTAGACCCTCTATTCCCCTTCACCGATGTGACCCTTCTCTATGACCATGAGCCAATCTTTTGAGCACTTCGCGATTTCTCATTTCGCAAGTTCACACTTTGCGAATCATCTCCCTGGACAATCAATGGTCCAGATCTCTCCTTGATCTAATGACATAGATCAAATCGTGATTTCACATTTCGTGAGTTATCAGAACTCTTAACTCTAATTTCATGAGTCACGAAATCCTAACAAGACTAGATCTAAGGTTCAACTCCTTCCTTCAATCAATGGCTCTGATCAAATATAGATTTCGTGTTTTGGGAGTTCTTGTAAATCTATCTTTGACTTATTTAAGTCACGTGTTAGAGAAATGCTGATCTTTCACCACGTTTCCTCCTGGATGATGGACGGTCTTGATGATTTCATAATGATCAACGACTGTTATCTTTTTGTGAGTTCACACTTTGTGAATCCTCATGACTCTACTGTTTGATCTTTCCACTCCGCAATTCAGAGAAATTTTTATCTCTCGCCATGTGTCCTTGACAATGGAAGACTCCAATGATTTTGAGGTTTCGTAAGTCTGATTCTCCTATACACTTTCAAAGCTTTAAGGTTAGTGAACTTTACCTTGATCGGATGGCTACGATCCTTCTCTGGCTCTCAGATCAAACAACTGAGATATTTTCTTTGTGCTTAGATCGGACAACTGAGATCTTTTCTTTGCGCTTAAATCGGACGATCTTTTTCTTTGTGCTCACTCCTCATTGTCTGGACATTGATCAAATGATCTAGATGTTTTCCCTTGAGATTATGATTTCTTCTAACTTATAATATTTTTTGAAAGATTTAAATGCTTCGACCTTTATCCTTCCTACGAGTTCAATTCTTGGATCTCATTTTCACTTCTTAGAATGTGATACCCCTCATGAGCTTGATCTCCTCAAAAATTTTGATCTCCCAAGAACTTCTTGATTTTCTGGGAAATTCGTCAAACTCAGATCCAAATATTCTTGAAAAGAATTCTTTCCCTTCCTCCTGGAGTTCCTCTACTCTCATCCTTAGACTTATTTATAGAGGCTCTTTGACTCTTTGTCGAATTCTAGACCTGTACACTCTTTGCAACAAATATTTACAATGATTTGAGTTCTTGCAATGACTGTGCACTTCTTGCAGTAGTCACTTTGCACTCCTTGCAAAGGAAATCTTACGTTATTTCTCCTAAGATTTATGAGTCGAAATAGACCCTGTCAACGAACTCCTTCCAGACTATCTGGACACCTTGCACTGGCTCACGAAGAAAAGAGATTTTAAATTTTATACAAGCACTTCAAATCTACATGAACTCGTAGAAAGATTCATTCATTATTGAAAAGATTAATGACAACAATAGGGAAATTGTAAAAAATATTCACACCATACATTGGATCCATTTCCCTTGTTATCTTCACTCAAAATCAAGAAAATGGTTACAGCTAAAATCAAAGCAACAACTACTGTTCACAAATTCCTACTTGCTCATAATTCTCGTAACACTTCTTTTGGGCATACAAAAATCTCTCTTTATACAAAATAAAGAAACCAACTGCTATCTAATTGTGGTTACATTGAGACTAGGGTTAATCTCCCAAGTCACGCGTGCTCATTTTGTCTCCACGCGTGTGATCTTTCCTCTTTTGTTTTGTATCGCTTCAAAAGATATGCATTACTGGCTAGCGTTCGAGACTTTGGATTGGATCTCAGGTGTTGATTTGTCCTGCCACATGTACTTGTTAACAATTCTCCTACATCAGTGTGCTAAAAAAAAACTATTCTCACACAAGAAAAAAAATCCTCTTCTCGATGACAACAAGGGTTAGATCTCAGTTATCTTACCCGAAAGATGCACCTTTTCCTATCTATCTTTGATTTTCTGAGATCGCACAAGGTGCAAGGAAAAAATCATACATAGAGATAAAAGAGTAGAAACCTAGAAATAAATAATACAAAACCAAAATAAAACCAAAATACTACTCTGCAAAAATTTAAAAAATGTGTATTCAAGCTTTATACCTCTATATCTAACTGTAATGGTCGTATCTTGGGAAAACGAAAACCTTTTCGAGTTAAACGAAAACTGTTCCTGAATGAAACAAGTGCTTTGGACACAGTGGAACAATCCTCTCTTCCTAGAAATGTATGTAAATGATAGAAAATAGAGATGAGGAAACTCGACTTCATGATCTCAATCTACAATAGGAGCTGGTCTTCAAACATGCTCTGATACCATTTTTGACAACATAGGTATTCCAACAGAGGACGAACACCTTTAGTAGACACTCACATAACCAGATCAAAGATCAAAACATTGATGTTTTCAAGTGGTAAAACCCTATGGGGACATATCCACGGTCCCAACCAATGTGAACACTTGGAGCAATTTATTAATGCAAATGAAAAAGATTACAAAGATATTTTACAAGATATTTTCTCATAATCGATCATCATAAAATGACCCTCCATGCTCTTTAAATAAAGATCATGGAACAATCGAGTGTTAAGCCATGGATCAATGGTCGTTAAGATCGAGGAGAGTATGAACCGTCAGATCACTCTATGTTGGGAACATATCGTGACCGTCAGATTTCCTAACTACAAATGCAAAATATAGAACCACACTAAGAAATACACTTTTACCTAATGACACATTAGACCAACTAGATCTTAACTAACTCTTAAGTGTCTAAGTATCCTAACAATTTTTATTTCACACACCAAAAATGTTTTGAGTACATATATTATTCAATCAACACAGGTACATATAAATACATTAATATTGGCCTTAAGATAGATTGACTATATTAACCACACAATACATTTGTTGAGATAATATCTCAACAACACACCTAAATAGAATCTAAGATCTCTCCTAGATCGAAAAAACTCTTAAATAACAAAGCAAATCACTCACGCAGAGATAATCTCTATATTATAATTATCAAATACATTTAACAAATCTCAACATTATTGTATGATGAAGAATTTCACACTTTAATCCCAAGACACATAGGAGTTATAATTCCAACACAACAAAAAATTGATTACCTACATTTGGAATCTAGAATCATCCATTGTATTAGATGTGTATTATATTAGCCATGCTTTATGTCTAGTTGGCACCATCTTTGGGAAGTGTTTGATTTGTATGTGTTTCAGTCAACATGCAAATAAAATTTTCCATGCTCCATGTATCATTGGCTGTTGGACACATCGACTACACTGAAAGGGGGGTGAACAATGTAGGGCTATTTTCCCCAAAACTTCCCCTTCACAAAACTCACGAGTTATAAATCATGATTTACTCATTACTTCTTGCTGTCATTTATACCCAGTTAAATCTGAACATATATCAACAATATATCATCAACAAATCATCACCACAAGGAACACAAGATGTATGTACAATTTTTTTTTTATTAAGGACTACAATCCTTAGGTTATCAACAACAATTGAATATAATACAACTCTACAAGAGCACCTACCCTATAATGAAAGACTCAACTTAAACGCTCAACACCAACTGAGATGAGGAAACAATCCTCAATATATATTAATCTGTCAATAGGTACGTGACCTTTCAGTAGTGCAACATGCATAGGTACGTGCCCTACCAGTAGTAAAGCTCACGTATGTACATGGACAACATGTACTACAACATGCGTATCACATCTAAGTTACTTAGGGTTTTCTCTTCAATATCAACTCATATCCTCTGCAACCTGCAATCACATTCTCTTATGTATTTCACTGTCCAATCTGACCCATAACCAATCACAACACATCCAAGCTCTCCAAAAACTTTCTCATGGCTCTCAACCATACAATATGAATGCTACTCATAATGTATAAGAAACCAATATACTATAGCAATCATATCAGTATATAAGAGTTCTACTCACTCTATCAACCAACACAAACCACATCACAACAACCATACCAAGAATTCCATAAGAATTCACTACACAACAAGCAAGAGTATCCATCAAGACAACAATGTAACCATACCCGAATTTCTATGGCATATCTGAGCCCATAGGATGTAGATCTGAAACCTTCTTTAGTCTTCAAGAGTCTGGCACCATCTCATACACAAGTCTTCATGACTTCATCCACTGTGCGCACCATGTCCTCATTCAGCGTGTGTATGTATGCGCCCTGGCTCACTACATCCCACGTATACCTCACAAACTAGGGTTTCTTAACTTCCAAAAATTTTCTCGTCATGATCCCACACTTATCGAAACATTAAAGTGTCCATAATATCCTTGAGACCTTCTCTCTCTCAGAATAGATATTTCAATACATGCTCAAGAGATTCATTACACAAGAGACCCTTGCCTCTTATTTATACTCTCCAAGTAGCCTCCTTAGAAGAATCTTCTAGGACACTTAACCCACTTCTAGGTCACTTAACCCATTTTATGGTTAACCATTTTCCATATTTAGAAAGTTCTCCATTACTTTATCATTTAAATATTCCTCCTTGACTTTGTCACCTCACTTTATCATTTAAATAATCTTGTTTGATTTTGTCACTTAACTTTATTATTTAAATAATCCTTCTTGATTTTGTCACCTCACTTTAGTATTTAAATAATCCTCCTTCTTTGCAAACTCTTTGACTTCTTTGACCTTTTGGGGATTCAACCCTTCATATGAGGGTCCTCCAACTTTGTAAGGCCATAACTCTCTAGCCATGAGTAGTTATGTGACATTCCACATACCACCTGAAATGGTGTGACAAGAACTATCCATCTAGGATAGTTCCACTGATATTAATCTCATTATTCCACATTTAAGCATGGGTTCTCCAACCATACTTCTAGGATAAATCAATTGTAAAGCATATTCCTGTGAGGGATTTCACCATAAGGGGACCACTTTGGAGTTCATCGATTTGTACACCTTATCAACCATGATAAGACAATAATGATTCATCTTTACATCAATCCAACAATGCATCATATACCAATGAGACCACATCGATCCATCTTCAT
>SNQJ01S0047963.1:162478-179923 GCA_010110895.2 Picea sitchensis
CTAATGACTCTTTATCATCATGATGTAATAGTATAGGTGCAACCAACAATCACTAAAATTGATTTTGTTTGATTTGGAGGAGTTCTCAAGTCCCTGGGACTACTAAGGTTGAATATAGGGATCTAAGTCGCTAGTTTTCTTCCTCCAAACCATGCTAGTAAATCTCGAATTTGTTCTAAATATTCATTAACTATGGAAACAAATACGTTCCTGCTAGGTATAGAGTTAGGGAAGATATGAAAAAAATCCACTAAATTTTTACCCATGTGTGCACCCAGTAACTACAGGGCATATATGTATGATCAGCTCCAAATCAAATTATTTTCATCTGCATATATTCCCTTTTTGTTGTGCAAGATAAGGCAATTTTGACATGCTTTAATAGTGTACCCAGTTCAACTAATAAACTACTAACTCTAAAAGTAGCAATGCAATCCTTTGTTTAATTCAAATGAATTTAATTTTAAAAAATGGTATCAAATATGATCGGAGGAAGCTCGATCTTCCTTTGGCCCTTTATTAGCACTAAATCCACTGACTAGCTAACATATTAAAAAATTCCTTAATATAAATATGAAAAAAGATGAATTATTAACATGAATATATGGATGGTGGAAACATAGTACAAACTGCATAAATAGAAGGAGAAACCATAGAATTTGAGAAGAGTTTATCCTAGAGGTAAAAGAAGGTAAAATCCAAAGATGAAAATATCAATCGTGCAAGATCATTTAATTCCCTTACTCGTGACTGGATACCAATTTGATGTCATGAGACACTAACAAATATGAAAGACTTCCTAACTCAATTCAAAATACACATGAAAATATAAATGTAAGTTGTGGTCAATATCTAAAAGTTTCTTACATGAGAAAGGTAGGCCGAGTCATAGGCATTTTCATACAATAGTATAATATTATGTGCTTCATCTTTGCACATCCTAGAATTTATAGGAAATTTCAATAACTCTAAAATACCTAGACTTCTGAGAACTATTATGAACCTTCATATCTAAAGATCATGATGATCCCCCACACAGTCGTGGACTCATGCTAACAACTACTTCAATGATGAGCTTGGATTTGTATGTTTTTTATCTCTGGAAGTGGTCCAGCTGGCGAAGTGACGTAGAGTATCTCTGCTCTTTTTATTGTTCTTTATCCCAATAGCCTTACAGTGTCTACAAACATTACAATAAACTTACATGAATAATGTACGTAGATTGAGTTTGAACATGGGCATAATTTTATCCTTGCCACACAAACACAGGTTTTTTGACATGGTT
The DNA here is from genome assembly GCA_010110895.2 of Picea sitchensis. Lineage (NCBI taxonomy): Eukaryota > Viridiplantae > Streptophyta > Pinopsida > Pinales > Pinaceae > Picea > Picea sitchensis. Next base: position 163,764 of record SNQJ01S0047963.1, read on the forward strand.
TCAGGCTGAATTATGCTTCTAAATTACATGAACAGAGTATGTAGATGAAATTTGAATGGGGGCATTTTTTCATCCTTGCAACACAAACGTAGGTTTTTGAACATGGTTTCAGGATGGATACCACTTCTTTACAACCTCACTTTCATGGAAGAGCCCTCTTTTGGGTGATGCTTTTAGATGGTTTGGGATAGCTACAAATCATTGTGGAATTCTCTATGGTTGATCTCCATTGGTTTTCCGTGGAAGTATCTATGTAAAGTAAGTTTCCAGGAATACCCCTCTTCTCTTAGCATTGGTTATTGGAGAAGCTTTAAGCATGAGTTGTGAGAGTCAAGGTCAATGTCTTTCATTGTCATGTTGAGTCTCTTTCTATTGATGCACAAGCACATATACTAGATTTTTTATCCTTTTTAGGGAAGGATTTTATTGGAACCCCTGTTGTTTGAATGATGTAGGTTTTTTGTTCCATGATATATAGATTTTACCTTTGAAGTAATATAATGTACTATTTCACAAATAAATAAATAAATATCTGAAATTAATAGAGGAATATTTATCATCATACATTTAGTTTTTCTCCTCCTTGAAAGGCATGTTTATACATCTGCAAAACTTTTCATGCAATGTTTCTGTCTCACTCTCTGTATAAATTTTTCTCTCCAAATATCAGTAGCTATAACAAAAAAACAAATCATTAAAGCCACCAATAGACCAAGTCTATAAAAATATCAGAGAAAAACGTTATTAAATAGGGGCCTCAAAAACAGAGAAAACCTCCATTCAATTATATGTTCCAAAATATCCTTCTCTTCTCTAGTTTACATCCATTTAATGTTTTTCCCACAAATTCCTAAAATCATTCATAATAAAGAAATCTGTTTGTAATTTTATAAATGCTAAAATATATGAGATTCCAATATGTCTCAATTTTTCAACAAGAGAGCAACTCACTACTCCTCAAATTTTGGGCATTCCAAATGCCCTTAAAGTTTTTGCAAATTGTTTTAGTTTTTTGGCTTGCTATGTGGCCCATCATGCACACAAATACATCATCATGAGTTTGTTTCTTGTTATATGTAATAACATGTACATGTGTATCGATTTTTTTATGCCCAAGTGGTTATGTTTTGATGATGGACAATTTTGGTACTAAACTCACCTGATTTTGATTTTGTTTGTGGGGACTGCTAGAAGAATAGAAATTCATGTATTGGGTTTGTTTTCTCATGGAATATAGTTTTATTACTTTTAAATTATATGTTTTGTTATTATATAACCTAATGGTCCAGGTTGCATTTCCAAACATTTTTACGTTCCAGCACATATCATATATAGGTAAGACCATCCAACATATTCATAATAAACTTGAACTTGACCCAAATGATGATTTCAGAAATCCAAACAAATGTAACCCTTACAGGCTCAAATTATATCAACATCAAAGCCTACTAAATTCTTGACAATATAATTTGAATTGCAAATATACATAATCACAATTAGAAGGTAGTTTCGAAGTGCTTACAGAGAGGGTGCATAATAGCATATGCATGTTCTAGTTAAATGTTTATTTTTTCTTGAAAGATCTCACATATAGTGCTTCCACTGATTTACCCAACAAATATTTATGGTGATTCATAGTACAACTGATGAAAATTCCATTCCAAAAGAAACATTATGATCTCTATTACTTACTAGAGCCGAAGAAAATAAGTTAAACATGGTATATAATTTCATTAATGAATTTATTTTTGAATCACAAACTCGTGAGTTTCTTCTATAAATACAAAGAAAATTAATTGAAGCATTCTCAATTCTTCTAGAATCATTACCACAAACAAAACTATGTATGAAACACAATAAACATACTCTCAAGTCCCAACTAAATATAACATTTTAGAACCTCTCTCAATACAAGCATCTGTTGTTTTCCAAAGATCGATAAGAAACAAAATTACACTTTTTCGATATCATCATTACAACATAAATGTGTCATCTTTAGAAATCTAGGGTTTTGAATAATATTATAGTATGTGGGGGGTTCTAGACTGTAGTACAAACCTTGGAACCTTATTTTTCCGCCATTGATCTTTGTTGATATGGATATACTAAACAATGAAGTCTTATTAGTAGAGGGTTACACTATAAAGAATGTATTGCATAGAAACATGACTATCTAATTAGTAGTCAACCTTGTAAATATACTCATTACAAAGCAAGGAAACATGCCCACAAAATTCCTAATATACATAGTTAACAAGAACAAAACACATAGAATTCCAAAGACAAGTTTCAAGGGTCCTTTCATAATCAATGAATCAGTAATAAAGAATCCATAATAGAAGTTGTAGAGAAAAGATTAATCTCCCAATCTTGACAGAAGTGGTGGTCAATATCAACGCATGAACTTTGTGGTGAAATATCATCAAAACGGATAGAGGGATATGAAAGAGTGTATAGTGATAACCTTGACAAACAAAACCCTTGATGCTTGCAACATTCTCTAGAAGATGGAAAAATTGTATTTCTTTTTCCAAATATGTAAAATGAGTATATTACAGTTTAATGAATATATTTTTCTATTATTATTATATATGGTTTTATATTTTATCAAAAAATATGGAAAAAGATTCGCTAATATTTTACAATATTATATAATTTACTAAAAGATTCACAAAAAAAATTATATATACATATTATATTATTGATAAAATAGCCATCAATTATTCCTATGTATCATGGGGATTCACCCATTTATTATACATATAAACTAAGGGGGCGTTCTTAAAATCACTCTCGATGGCAAGGAAAGGCAAAGCAATGCAAGGAATAACATGGGATGGCATGGCAATTCAAGACATGGCAAGACATGGCATGGCATTTCAATGAAAATCAAGTCAAGGCATGTCATGGAAAGGAAAGACAAGGCAAGGTAAGGCATGGAAAGGAATGGCATGGTGAGGCAAAGAATGTCAAGACATGGCATGGGAAATCATGACCTAGCATATCATGTAAAGTGAAGGAAAATAAATAAATGGCATGGCATGGAAATGAATGGCATGGAAAGTCAAGGAAAGTAATGGTATGATATGGCATGGCAATGTAAGGTAAGGTGAGAAAAGGAAAAGCAAGGAAAGGTAAGGGAACACAAGACAAGGAAAAGGAAAGGAAAGGCTAGGAAAGAAAGGAAAGCAAAGGAAAGGCAAGGCTAGGAAAGCAAGGAAATCAAAGGAAAGGAAAGTCAAGGCTAGGCATTGATCACATACTTTGTTGTGGACACCCCATCCACTTAGGATATTGCATATTCATGCATGGAGTTGGATACCTTGAAATTTACACATGTGGAGTGGTTGCAATCATGCACATTACTGGACGGAACATTCCAAGTGGACACTTTCCATGTTTTTCCATGCCTTAAGCATTATTTGGTGCATACCACTACTATTTTTTATGAGGGAAAATTTCTTTGGAGGGGATAATGTCCATATGTTGTAACATGGTCAACCATGGATTGGGGAGAGATATAACTAATTCATTATTATAATATTTGTTTGACTTGTCATGGAATTAGTTGGAAAATAATAATATTTTATTGTATAAGAGAAGAGACTCACTCTATAAATAAAATTTCTCTCTCTCCATTCTAAAGCATGGAGAATTTGGGTATTTAGGAGATCTCATCTTGGTATACATTGTAGAAAATCTTGGCAAGTTTAATGGAGAATTTGAGGTATATTTTCATTTGATGTGAGGCTTTATTGTGCACTCATATTTTATGTGTTGGTTTTGTATTAAGAAACCCTTGTAACATGTTGTGATTGTTATTATAATGAACCATGCTTGATTTTGGATAGAGTAATGTGAGGTTTCAACTATTTTATTGATATTGTGATTATGTTAGCCTACTTGATTGTTATTATTAGTTCTTGGAGTCTTAACTAGGATGAGACTTCAGCCTTTTGTCAAATTTAGGTAATGATAATGATTAATTGCTTATGCTTTTAGAAATTACCAATATTTTCCACCATAAGAGATTTATTAATGTGTAACACAAGTATTTATAATCACTTTAAAAAAAAATAATACATTCATATACAAAATTCATTAACTATGAAATTCAAACACTTTGAAATTCATACATTCATCAACATAAAATGTAGAAACAATGAGATTCATAAAAAACGTGCCATGAAATGTGAGTGTGTGTGTGTGTGTATATATATATATATATATATATATATTAAACATCATCTAAATTGTACATTTTTTACAAAATGGCACCTCGTGCCCATTATACAAAATGTAAGCAAGTGCTCTAACATAAAAAAACAACCATATGGTGGCATAGATAGAAAATTATGGTAGTAATTGGTCAATCATTGACCACTACTATGCTCGCCACCCTTAGGAGAATCCTAAAAATCTATATTTATTATTTTTCTTGAATAATCACCTCGAGTGGATTTGGGCCTATGCATGCTTCATCGCTCCAAAGACTACACAAAGAAAAAAGATTGTTATAAGTTTTTTTCCACAATTAATTAAAAGAATTAAAAGATGATACTTTGTAATGTAACAGACAAAAACTGATGTAGGAGCATCTCTCCACATCAGCCAGGCAACCACGTTAGTGAGTTTAAATCATGCGTTGAAGAGAGAGACGTAACCTCATTTGAAATTTGAATTGAATGTAATTTAATTACTTAGGCTGTTGATCCATAGAGTCATGCCTTTGTGCAGGCATAGGGTAGATAGGCCTTTAATGTTTTGTAAGGTTGAGATCTAGATCTGGATAGCATACTAGAAAACCCATTCAATGTAATTGAATAGGGTAGGTAGATTGGAGGGAAGAGCTCGAAGAGCCCCCTTAGGTAAAGAGAGATTTTAGTATCTCATAGTGTGTGTGTGAGAGGTTGGAGAGTAGAGAGGTAGTAGAATGAGAAGAGAGAAGAGCCGATACCTTGTTACAGGCCGTGCTCAGGAGCACCTTGCAAATACAGGTGGTTTCCATATTTAATACAAAGAGCAGTTTTTCTTGCATGATTATGTGTTAAATGAACGTCTATGAGTGTTCTTTATATATGTTGTAGATGTATGATGTAGGTTTGCATTTGCAGGAGCGTGTTTGATTTCCAGGTTTGAGGTTCTTTATGGTTTAATGCCAGGAGGGCATGACAGAGTACTTCAGTCTCTGAATACCAGTGCACTGAAGCACTTCTGAATTCTGCGAGTTCAGACAAAGATGTGTTGTGGCACAAGAACTAGAAGCAACAACTCAAGGAAAGACCTATGAGGTTATTGAACACCTCAGGAGGCAAGGTTTTGTAGGAGATACACAATTGCAGACAAAATCTCTGAGGAGTTCTGTGAAGCTCTTCCAGGTGGGCATTGAGCATATGCATAGTGGTGCATTGAGAAGAACTCTGCTGTGAGTTCAGAAAGAAGAACCAGAATCACTAAGGATTCTGAAGAGATCTGCCAAGTGGTCATTGAGCAGGTGCAAGGAGTGCACAGAGGATAGAACTGTTGAACTTTCTGGGAGGAGATACTCTGCCAGGTGGGCATTGAGTAAGTGTGCAGATAGAAGAGAAGAGAACTCTTTGAGTTCTTCAATTTAAAGGAAGATTCCACTGAAGGATCTTCACAAGGTTGTTGAACACCCTGCAGACTCAGCAAAAGGTTGCTTGAGTAGAAGGATAGCCAGGAGGCCATCCAGTTTCTCCATGTATGGGAGAAAGAAGAAGGATTTATTTCCTTAGAGAACTGAGTGTTTGAGAAGCTCAGGAGAGATAGCACTTTGTGTGCATGAAGACTCTACAGAGGTGCAGAAGCCAAAGAATCCCTTGGGGATTCAAGGGTAAAAGATCAGGAGGAACAACGTCGTGGAGAACGCAGGCGAGGCTTAAAGCCGAGAGCTCACAGGAGGAACGAGACAAAGGTCGAGGCCTTTGAGTTTTGGTAAATCCTCCCAAGGTTGGGTTTCCAAGGTGTGAGCCTAGGAGATTATGGACCATCAGATGTTCACATAGATACCCGTGAGTGTTGGATCGACCGGAAGATGCATGGGGTTTAAACCTTCTCAAGTCAGTAAAAAGTCCCAACAGGTATCGGGATATTGGCTATCAAGAAATCAGAAATCTCGTGAACAAGATATAGGGAATCTCCATGGTAAAAGTCTCGAGAAATATATGAGTCGTCCGTTTGTCGAGACGTGTGGTGAAGATCGAGCGACCCATCGGTATATCGGCTACCGGGGTTTTAAGTTGACAGATAATTTATGTCATTGAGGTATCGTAAATCCTGAACCAGGGAGATTGGATCAGGGTCATCCATCATTTGGGGATGCGTGGTGAAGATCCATGTTTTCAGGGAAAGTCCTGATAGAAAAGTCAAACCAGTGCATCGGGGTTCGACGTTTCGCGAATCCTGAGGGAAAGAATTTTGGAGCATCAGAAGTCATGAAATCGTGAGAATAAATCAATACCATCCATTATAGGAGGACGCGTGGAAGAGATCAGAGCATTCAGGAGATTTCTCGAAAGGAAAGTCGTCCATCGGCATTACGGGAATCAGGATATTGGGAATCCCGTGGACAAGGGGTTTATGCATTTCGACATTGCAATGTCTGAAACCCCGATAGGAGATAAGTTTGCAGTATTATGAGAAGTGGTCATGTGGACCAGAGCCTAGCCAGGAGGGGCTAAGGTGGGAAAAACCGTTTCGGCATTTCATAGATTCGATGATCGGGAGATCGTGGGGATAGAGGTTTGTGACACCGGGAAACAAGAAACCCAGAAACCCAAAAGTATATGCATTTCCTATTGTGAAAAGAGCAGTGGTCGTATGCAAAGGCCATGACAGGGAAAGAAGGACCTGTGGATTGGGTTTCCATCAGAGATTCCAAAAGGGAATCAAATGAGCCACTTCAGCTCAGGGAGACAGAAGGAACGATCCCGTGGGCGAATGTAGTAGACGTCTATCACCAAAAACTCACTTCATATGGTACAAAAAATCATGAGGGTGTTACCCTCCTGCATGACCTTGATCGTTGAAAGATGCCACCCTACGTCAATTGCAAGGATCAAATCATCAAAATTAAACAAATATGAATAAAATAAAAAATATGATACATACAAAATTATCATCAATGCATTATCTCACTATGAATATATTGTGCCTCGGTGGAGAGTCACTAGCAGGTGGAGCACTCAGTTGTAGAAATTTCTCCAATAAAAACTCTACTATGGTAGCCTCTGTGGATGGAGCTGATGGAAATAATGGCGTGGGTGGGTGGCATATGGGTGCATCCACTGTGGATGGATGTGATGGAAGAGTTGGTGTGGATGGGTGGCCTATGGATCCATCCAATGATGATGCACCTGATATGAAATATGATGGGGGTGGGAAGAAATGGAAACCCACAGGCCGTACAAGTGATGGAAACTCCTTTGGAATAGAGTAAGGTAATCCATGAGCATAGGCCAGGTGACCAGGGAGTGGACTAGTACTATAACTAGAAAATATGTGAGTAGCTTTCATACATATTAATAATATTGAACTATTAGTATCAAATAGTAAAATCAAACAACATAAATACAACAAATTTGATATTTAAACGATATTAAACTCTACACATGATACCTATGATGCAGGTGACTAGTCCATCCTAGATGGAAATTCCTTGACATTGTCTAGTCCCACAACCTATACAAACACAAGAAAATTAAAAATTAGATGATTCCATAACATAAATAAATGACCATGGTGAATTTATCAAATGTGACACATATCTATCTATGGGGTATGCCAAATGAGAAGGATTCCTCTACTTTTGCATTAGTGGTGGAGACATGCAATGAAGCATCCATGGGCGTAGAGGGTCTTCTACACGGACGTAAAAAGTACAAAAAAAAATACAATAAAATATTGATATAAATGCACATAATAACATATAAATATATAACAATGAAGAACATAGAGATGGTTAAGATACTAACCTCCTCCATGAAGCTATGTTGTGGACTAGCCTCCATAGGCCTATAGAAAGTCTTTTCGCAACTCAATCATATGTGAGGTTCACTTGGGAAACTTCTATGTCCATGTGCCATCTCCTCCCTCCACTCTATTGTATGGGGTGAAGCTTCGACCCCTCTATCAATGTAACTAGTAGGAACCTCTTGTCGAAATAGTGCAACAAACTACCCTATTGTGCTAGGCTCCAAGTCAATGATGATATAGCTAATTGTATATGTTGCAATCTCTGTACAATGATGATGATGGGAAGGGGTGACAAGCCTTCGTCTAGGGATACGAGGACCTAACATGGGATCACGCCTAGCATGCTCTTGATCCTGTGCGGACCCTCGACCCACCCCCTAGATGTCACATATATTGAAGTAGTTGACATGCTCACCCAAAACAAATTCATCCCACAATTTTTATAGAAAATATAAAGCTACCTCCCTATTATTGTGGGGAGGTTTATCAAATACCATGTACCACCTATCCATCTAGTTTTGACTAATTTTTTATTGGATGCACTAGTAAATGCAAACATATTTCTTGGTCACAGGTGGTTGTTGTTGAGATCGACGATAAATAAAAATAGACATTAGTTGTTGTTTTGATATACCCAAGTCTCCAACTTTCTTTCTATCCAATCCAGTGTTTTAATACTCAAACATTCTTTCCCTATATTTAGAAATAGAAGTCAATTTCCCTTGGTCACTTGCAATAGATGTCACAATGATGTCCAAAGAAGTCTCCAAGGACTCTTTGTTTGGTTCTCTCATGCCGCTTTATTGATTTGCAGGTGTTCTTAAAGTTTCCAAATCCTCATTAATTTTGGTGTTTAAGTTGGGTGGTCATGGTGGGTTGGGGTTTTTATCACTTTGGTATGTTGGTTGGTAGTTTACATTGTCTCCAGGTTCCATTTTATAATATATGCTTCATTTTAAAAATAAAATAAATAAGAAGTGGACTTATTGTTCGACAACACAAGTATTCCAATAAAGGATGAAAAGCTTTAGTAACCACTCACACAACTAGATCAAGGATCAACACACCAATGTTTTGACGTGGTAAAACCCCTACGAGGAAACATCCACGGACGAAATAAACGTGACCACTTGGAGCAGTTTATTAATGCAAAAGAAAAACATTACATATATATTTTACAAGATAGTTTCTCACAATCTATCATCGGCAAATGACCCTCCATGCTCTTTAAATAGAGATCATGGACCAATCGAGTGTTAAGCAATGATTGAATGGTCGTTAAGATCTAGGAGAATATGAACCATCATATCACTCTATGTCGAGGACATATTATGACCGTCATATTTCCTCACTACAAATGCATACTAATGCATACTAAATAAACACACTGAGAAACATACTTTTACCTAATGACACTTTAGACCAAGTAAATATTAACTAACTCCTAAGTGTCTAAATATCCTAACATCCCCCCTTAAGAACAACTTGGGATAGGATTAATGGATTTACAATAGTGACACAATAGGAGAAGGAAGGAGCCATTAGAGCCTATCCCCCCTTAATGACAACTTCCTAGACTTCTAACATAGATCGAAGTTTGGAAAACTTCGCTTTTGTAAGAGACTTTGTGAAAATGTCTGCAACTTGATATTCTGTATGGAAAAAGAGAACTTCAATGACTTGATCAGGAATGAGTTTTCTAATGAAGTGCATGTGTAGCTCAATGTGTTTTTTGTGTTATTGTTGAAATCAGTATTTGGAAAGCTTGATGGCACTCTGATTGTCGCACCAAAGGCTGGTCAGATGTTGTTTCTCGAATACAAAATCTGAAAGGATATATCGAATCCACAAGGCTTCCTGACTTGCATTTACCATTGCTCGGTACTTTGCTTCTACTAAAGAAAGTGAAATAGCCTATTTTTTCTTACATGCCCAAGTGACAATTCCTCAACCAAGGTTGAAAACATAACCTGTAGTATACTTCCAATCATCAGGGTGGCCGACCCAATCTGAATCAGTGAAACCAACCATTAAAGGAGTCCCCCCTAAAATGTAATGTATCCCAAAATGAATTGTGCCACGAACATAGTGAAGTATCATCTTAGCTTCTTTCCAATGGATTTCATGGGGTGTTTGCATATATCGGGCAACAATACCAACATCAAAGGAAAGATCAGGATGGGTATGATTCAAGTATAAGAGGCTACCAACTAACTGATGGTATAGGGTGACATCAACTTTAAAAGAAGTACAAGTGGCAGTAGGATTGACTCCAAACTGGAAGGGAGAAGGGGATGTTTTACAATAATCCATGTGAAAGTGATGAATAAGGTCGCAAGAATACCTAGACTGGGAAAGAAAAAATCCTTCATTGGTTTGCAAAACTTGGAGGCCAAGGAAATAGTGAAAAAAACCTAAGTCTTTCATTTCAAATTTCTTCTTAAGCCTAGTTTTCACATGGTTTAAAAGTTTTGAGTCACTATTAGTAAGGATAAGTTCATTAACATAAAGGAAAAGGATTATGAGATGGCTTCCTACTTTCTTGATATAGACATTAGGATCCGAATGGAATCTAGAGAATCTGGTGTCAATAAGAAAGTTTTCCATTTTGGCATACCAAGCTCGGGGAGCTTGCTTAAGACCATAAATAGATTTCTTAAGGACAAAAACAAGGCTGGAGTCATTTTGGACATAGCCATAAGGTTGTTCCATGTAGATTTCTTCTTGCAAATATCCATGAAAGAAGGAAGATTTAACATCCATCTAATGGACCTCCAATTTATGTGAGGTAGAAAGGGCAATAACAATGCAGAGGGAATTGATTTTGGCTACAGGGGAAAAGTTTTAACTATAGTCAATTCCTTCAACTTGGGAAAATCCTGTGGAAACTAATCGAGCCTTGTGTCTTTCAACACTTCCATCTGATGCATACTTAGTTCTGTAGACCCATTTACATATGAAAATTTTTCTTCCTTCTGGAAGAGGTACAAGTCCCAAGTATCATTTTCCATTAAATAATGATAATCTTCATTCATTGTTGTATTCCAATCTGGATGACTTGAACCTTCTGCAAATGTATCTGGATCATGAGTCTTTGAAACTTGAGACAAAAGAGAAGAGGCTCACTGGAGTTGTGAACGTGTTCAACGTTGATCTAAAGGATCACTGACAATACCACCAAATGCTTATCGTGTTGAATGAACCCATCTATGAAGTGGTGGAACTAGTGTTGGTTGATGTTCAGAGGACTCATATAGAGGAAGGTTAGTAGGCAGAGGTGGATTTTCATCCTCACTATTATCATCTGAATAATAAACCAGAATAGGAATAGAAGAAGGAACAAATGCCGAATATGGCTCGCAGGCCGAAGAAGGCACAATCATTGAATTTGGCTCGCGGGCGAAGATATTTTCATCAAATTTAACATATCCTATAATAATAATTTTATTACAATGTGGTTGAATAAATCTATAACCTTTTACATATTCAGAAGAACCAACAAAGAACCAAGTACATCTGGAAAAGTCACCAATGAAAGTTAAGAAATACTTTCACCTAGAAAAATAAGGAGAAGAAAGTGAACCACACAAATCATTGTGAACAAGATGCAAAGGGCCCGAGGCATGCCAAGAGGCATGTTTGTCCAAAATATCCTGATGATGTTTTCCGAGAACACAACAGACAGAAACACCATCTCTACATGAAACAGAAGGAAGACCAGTCACCATTTGTTGATTACATAGTTGTTGCAATGAGCGATAGTTTAGATGACCAAATCGCTCATGCCAAAGTTTGTTCAAGTCATCGCTATGAACAACAAAAACTGATGAAAAATATGATGACCCAAAGTTTTCAAACTTGTACAACTTGGTAATATCATCAACAATTCCATATGCAAGAACATGCTTAAGATATTTTAGATCCTTGATTACAACTTGGTGAGGTGAAAACTCTATGGTTTTACCTTCACCTGAATGAGTGATTTGATATATTGATAGAAGTTTAGAAGAATTGTTCAATATCCTACAACACTAAGAGATATATCATCACCAACAAATATTTTCTTGGTGTTACATTCATTTAGAGAATAAAATATGTCTTTATCCTTAGTTATATGATAAGATGCTCCATAATCAATAAGCCACTCATTAGAAGAATAAGTAGAAGTTGTATTGAAGCAGAAACCAGAAGTGGAAAGTGCATGTCCATGAGAAGAAGAAGAACAAGAAGAAGAAGAACAAGTAGAATCAATACTGATGTTGTGCTTCTTCATCGTTGCTTCTAAATATGTCGTCTTCTTGAAACATTTGGACTCATCATGACCATGTTTATCACAAAAGTTGCAATGTTTGTTAATCTTCTTATTTTTATATTTTTCTCCTTTGTCACCATTAGGAGCTAAAGCTTTTTTAGTGGGTTTAGGACCTTTATGATGTTTGTTGTTGTAGTGAGGATGTTGCTTCTTGGGATACTTGGGTTTATCTTTCTGCTGGGCAACTAAGGCTTTGTTGGAGGTACCTACAATGTTGATCACTCCAAGTTGTACAAGCTTATTTTCCTCTATAATCAAAGCAGCACAAAAGGACTCAAGTGTAGGTTTTTGATAAGATTTCCCTAGAGTGTCTCACATAGCATAAAAGGTATATACAAACACAAAATATGCACTACCTATCTTAGAAAGAATAAGATAGATGCAACACCCTTCCTCCATTTTTATCTGGTATTCTTCACATAAATTTCTGAGTGTTTTAAACTTAGATAGATAGTATCCAAGGCAAGAAAAATCACTTGGACTTAAGGTCAGTACTTGATTTTCTAATTGTTGTGCTCAAATAATATTAAGTTTAGCAAACACAGATTCAATATTGTCCCAAGCTTCTTCGAGGTCATCAATTTCTTTAATGTGGAACCTTAAATCAGGAGAGATGGACATTCTGATTAGTCCACGTGCTTCGTCACTCCTATTAGACCATTTGACTTTCTTATCATCATCAGTGGTTTTTTTTCCGTTCCCAAGGTAATCTGGTACAAGCCTTTACTTCTTAATAAATATTTCATATGAGATTTCCATTGGAAGTAGTTGGTGTTGGTAAGAAAGATATTGCTCGTAAAATTCATATTAAATATGAAGATAATATGGATTTAAAAACTAAAACTTAAATTGATGATCTGGATGAAAAGATCTCGAAACATTATATGGTTTAAAAAAAACCGACACTAAAAAAAGACTTCGGATGTGAGAGTTATGCCCTTTTTAAAAAAGGCATAAACGGTAACCAAAAGACCATGTGATAGTGTAAGTTTCTTTATGAAGTGACCCACTTTTATAAAGAGAAGTGAAGATCACTTTTACAATGAAGTTACTTTATAAAAGAAAAGTTGCATGCAAAATAAATAACTCTAGAATAAAATATTAAAGCTACTTATAGTGATTCACTTTTATACTTGAAGTGAAATACACTTTACAATTTTAGCATGAACTTTTTCACAAAAAAGTAACAAAAGAGAGACTTGAACTCGAGACCTTTTACTTAATAAGACAACTTTTAACCAAATGGTCTAGCAAAAAATATTGTATTTTTTAGGAAGAGGATTGTTTTTGTTGTTGTTGTTGACGACCTTGGAGAGCATGCTAAAAAAAACTCTTTACACAGAACAAAAAGTTTTTGCTTCTCGATGACAACAAGGGTTAGATATTGGATAGTTTACCTGGAAGATGCACATTTTCCTATATGTTTCTAATTTTCTGAGATCACACAGGGCATGGGGAAAAAATAATACGCGGATCTAAAAGAGTAGCAACCTAGAAATAAATAATATAAAAATGAAATAAAACGAAATTAATACTCTGCAAAAATTTAAAAAATGTGTATTCAGGGTTTATACCTCCGGATCTGACTGAAATAGTCGTATCTTGGGAAAACGAAAACCTTTTTGAGTGAGACGAAAAGTGTTACTAACTGAAACCAGTTCTCCAGATGCAATGGAACAATCCTCTAAGCCCAAAAATGTACGAAAATGATAAAAAATGGAGATGAGACAATTTTTCTTCGCGATCTCGATCTACAACAAGAGAGGGTCTTCAAATAGGCTCTAATTCCATGTTCGACAAAATAGGTATTCCAACAGAGGAAGAACACCTTCAGTAACCACTCACAAAACCAAATCAAAGATCAACACACCTATGTTTTGACGTGGTAAAACCCCTACGAGGAAACATCCATAGCCCCAACCAATGCGACCACTTGCAGCAGTTTATTAATGCAAAAGAAAAAGATTACATAAATATTTTACAAGAGAGTTTCTCACAATCGATCATCGAAAAATGACCCTCCATGCTCTTTAAATAGAGATCATGGACCAACCAGGTGTTAATCCATAGATCAATGTTCATTAATATCGAGGAGAATATGAACTATCGGATCACTCTATGTTGGGAACATATTGTGACCATCGGATTTCTTAACTACAAATGGACACTAATGCATACTAAAGAAACACACTAAGAAACACACTTTTACCTAATGACACATTATACCAAGTATATCTTAACTAACTCCTAAGTGTCTAAATATCCTAACACTTATGAAAAAGTTATTACAAACAACAATTCCATTTTATCCCAACAAAATCATTAACATAATTTTGTGTAAAACAAAGAAAAATTGTAATGAACTTGAAAAAAACTATACAAGATTAGTGAATTGTTGAGAGATTTAAATTCATGTATTAATGATGTGTAGTGAACCTAGTTAACAAGTGTTCAATGTCATTGAGATTTACATCCATCACCCATGACTAATTGTTTTGTATTTTTTTCAAAGCCAAGAGGAAATGACAAAAAATCAACCATACATTTCTTGTAATGGACACTCTGGCAAGATCTCAGGTTTTTCTCCTCCTCTATTAATCATGTTTACTTTCTCCAATTAGGAAAATTGTGAGGTGTGGTATGAAAATGAGAACAAAATGTGGGCACGGTCCCTTTAAAATAGGGAACTCCCTTAAAAATAGGGCATGGCAGGAATGCACAACGTTCTGAGAAATGTGCATGCATTCTTAAAAATGTGTGCAAGTTCCTACAGATGAGCCTACGTGGCATCCTAATTGGAGGTTCAGAAATTTCCAAGCCTATAATATTAGGAATGAATATGCATTAATTACTCAGAATGAGCATGTGTTCTAGCAAGTGTGAATTCCTCTTGACCTCTTCAACCTTGCCACTTTCTCATCCACTAACTTTGTGCCATCACCCTTAATCCCTTTTAACTTTATTTTCTAGGTAGTTTTGTTTCCCACAAGTTTCATATTAAATTCATAACAAAAATGTTGCTATAATAGCTTCAAAATCCTCTATCAAAAATATGGTATCCGTTATCTCATTAGCTAATACCAATGGAAATATCCACAAGATTGCAACATTTTTGATAAATAATAAGTGTGAAGATGGGAGTGCTCATATCCTCAAAAATGTGTCAAAGAGGTTCGAACTAGCAAGTCCCTTTATTGTAACGATATGCAATATGTGTATCGTTAGATTTTTCCCATACAACATTGCAATAAATACTTTGTAGTTCAATATCTGTTCATCACCACCATCCACTACTAAACAGTGACAAAAATTGCTAATTCTTGAACCATCACAAAGATCCCTTTACTAAACGTGGTTCATTCTAGAAATCTTAGAAAGATACCTATAGTGAATGTTTTACATGATAGTTAGTTTGAGAAGTCATTTCCCACATCGGGAGAGGGAGCATTAAATAGGGGTTTCAACTCCCAGTTCCTTTCAAATCATCCATATTGTCCATTCTAATGTTAGTTAGGTAAAACAAATCCTACACGCCCTGGGGATCAATGGCCTCTTTCAACTCTCAAGAAGCTTGTAACAACCTAAAAATTCTAAACATCCTTTTAAATCATAAGCAAATTAATTCCTGACTGGGACAATAACCTCAACCTTCGTCGGCCTTCGGAACTTCTTCCGTCGGGATTTTTCTACTCGCGAAGTTTAATGGATTGGACCCACATACTTATGGAAATCGGGAAATCGTCGGTCGGGAGTTCGCGAGCCCTGTTGCACCATGCATAGGACCTTCCAAGTCCCGAAGTCCGATGGTCAAGGGTCAACGCTTCCATCTCTGTCGGGAATTTCCCGGTCGGAA